>VYZW01001522.1:46835-59167 GCA_013401315.1 Balaeniceps rex | reverse complement strand
TCCTAGTATACTTAATAAATCATTTTATCTTTGCTACTGCATTATACAGGATACTTTAAAAAGAACATATTTTTCTAGTATTTGCTACCCCTTTTAGAAAAATTGCTAAAGAAACAAACTCTATAGCTACTATAATCAATCATTAATGACTTTTCTATGAAAGTTAATTTTCAGCCCTGCTCATTTAACATGTGCAAAATTCCTTCCTGGGGAAGAAAGTAGCAAAAATCACTGAAAAAAGTACTGAAAACCGGCTACATATCCATTGGGGGGTTTCTGCATTCATTTTATGACTCATTACTACTAGCGCATCTATTACTGTTGCTAAGCTGATTTTTAATACATAAAAAGAAAATTTTTAAAGCCATAAAATTCAGTTACTGCTATGTGAAGGAGGTGATTTTAATCGCAACAGGCTAAGATAACTCAGCAATACTTCTCCTGACCTACAAAAGCCACTAACAAATGGATGAGAGAAACAGTTGGAAGTCAGAGTGAAGGGAAATGGTCACGTAAAAGAGCTTGTCATCTTCAATTTAAACACAAAAACATTTTGCAACCCAACCTAAAAGACAAAGTTTTGGACTTTAGCTGAACAAACACCTTTTATTGCTTAGCTCTGCTAACTGCATTCTAGTACTAAAGAGCCATTTTAGCAGTAATAGCAAACTGACAATTTTACATCAGCACCTCATTACTATTCACAAATCTCCACTGACCACGACAGAAGGCAATGTTAACAAAGGTCAAAATTACCATCTATCTGCATAATCTCCTGTAAGAACCATACTGTAAAGGATCAACCAGTCTAACTGTTTAATGTATTTGTAAAAATCTGATTAACCCACACGGAAGTCACAGAAAACACTTCCACAGATTTTAAATACTTGAGTCGAGCCTGAGAGATGAAGGCACAATAGGTTCTCTATCAAATATTTTAGTTTGATATTAAATTATTTCCATTCCTTTAAAGAGTACATTAGCTGACTTATTAAATCAACTAGTTAGTTACTCATTTAAAATTACTTCCTTGGTTTGTGGTCCTAGGAAATGACTCTTTAACAAGTATTCTTGAAAGTGTCTCATTGCTCATTTGCTCGGGAAGGTAAATTGATGCCTTTTAAAGCAGCAGCATATCAGCTTGCAATTTTTGAAATAAAACCTGAGGCAGCAATTAACACTATAAGCATGAAAACAAGTAAAAGACAGGATTGTTCAATTCCGATTACTTACCTAACCTTAACTCTTCTCACTAACCCTGCCAAACATTTACCTTTCATATTTATTTTGTGAAGTGCTACATTATCATTATTCTCCTGAAAGAGATTAGTTGCTGCAAAACTTCCTTTTCCTAAGCACTTCAAGAAAACCAGAGCACATGTCAGTGAACTTAATGGAAAAGTCACAGGGAGCTGAATGCCACATGTAGGACACGCCACATTAAACGCAGCCCCAGCTGCATGCGCGGAGAGTGAGACTGTTTGCCAAATCATTAAACATTGTTCTTAGCGCATTCCATACATTTTATATATTCTGTACATAGCAGTCCATATTATTTATTCCATATATATCATTCCATCATTTAAGGATTTGTATCATGTCATTTTCTATTTAGAGATACGACGTTTTTGTGACTAAGGACATAGAAGTAATTGTTGATAAATGTTGTCGGGTTGTGTATGACTTCAGAAGCAAGATGGACTCCTTTTTTGCAGAGAAATATGAAATTAAGTAACTTTGCTACCACCAGGTACAAACCAGCGATGCCCTCCTCACAACCTGCGAGTTGAACTTGACCTACAGACAACTCAGTTTCCAGACCCGAGTACGTTCCCCACGCAGCTGGGCAGAAACAGGAGCTGCCGCAGTGACTCCATCGGTTGAAACAGAGTCAGAAAGGTTGGCCAGCTCTTTTCAAATGGTAGCACGGTACGCATTTAGGATTCAAAGTCAAGCTATTTGAAGATGAAGTAAAAATCGCAATTAAAAAGAGAAAAGAAACCAAGTGAATTCACTGGGGAGGTTAAAATTTTGTCCTCGCTGATGTCTGCCAGAGCTGTAATGAAAGGTAACTTATTGAAAAATACAGTTTTAGCATCAGGGGTCACTACTGCAGTGTCTCTACTGAAAAGGATTTCACTAAAATTCTGATTGTGAGGAAAGGAACATCAGGAGGAGATAAAGTTGATTGACCTTAAGTAAGCATTTGCATATTTTCCAAGCTTTGGGAAATAGCAAATGGTGGGGCTTTGGGTTGTTTGTGTTTTCTTCCAAATATAACCTGAATTTTTAATCCCTCAGGCTTACAAACATTAGGATTGAAAAGTTTTAACTGCAATATTATTTTATTTTCTATACAGTTTATTATTTTCTATTTCTATATGATTTAATACTATTTCATTTTTTGTATAATTTAATATTTTCTATTTCTATGTTCTATTAATATTTTCTATTTCTATTTACAATAGAAGATTCTTGCCTTGGAATTTCTTTGGTTTAAAAGTATTTATGTGTCTGTGTGTATATGTACATAGAATGGCTCAAATATGGGCACTTCTAAGGACCTCACTAGCCACACACCAGTCTGTTCTTTCTCAGATGGCATCCAATTCACACAAAGGCGATCTCTTTTTCATTGCTCATTCAGCATCTCATTCTGATCAAATCAGGTCTGACTGATCCTTACATGACTCCTCACCACAGCCTCTCACAGCCTCCTGATGTCTCCTTCAAACAGATGAAGGCATTATTCAGGTGTTACAAGATGACTGCAGGCCCTTAAGTATTTTGTAACTTACAAAAATATACTAAAATGTACTCAATCGGCCATGGAGGTTTTACATATGTAACATCTGAAGAATATTTAACCAACAAACACAAAAATGCATTCCCACTAGCAAGTACTCTTCATCAAGGCTAATGGAATAAAATACTGATTTAAGAAAGAGAAGCAGCTAAGGAGAGGCTAAAAAAAAAAAATCAAACCCAAAACGTGAGACTACTCTCCATTTTTTAACATTTAAACCTCTTAGTGAATGTGCTTGTCTCCAACCCTAGCTCCACAAGTTGCAGGGAAGTTGGCTTGTTTTTTAGCAGAGATGTTACAGTGCTCAAAATGAAATAGAAGCTACTTACTTGGAGCCTGTGAGTTAATAAGCACTCCCAGCTGCGGAAGCCCCGACTTGCAGCACGGCTGCAGCAGAGGTGTGGGTACAGAGGATTCCAGCCTACGCCACTCATCACTGTCATTTGCATTTAAGATGTTTCGCATTGTTGCTGGTGTAATCATTCCAGGTACAGTTACTGCGAAACTGAGACTAAAATAACCACCCACATCACGGCTAAAATATGGCTCTGTGCGTATAAAGGTGAATGACTTTGCAACAACTGCAAGCAGGATTTCGGAGTGCTTCAGGTGTATGCACAGACCATGAATGTGAAGAGCGTGTATGTTTGCATTTATCCACTGACAACCATAGGTTTTCTACGTACCTGATAAAAGCACTGGGTTTTCTTTTTATCCTCTTTGTCCTTTCTGGCATGCAAAAACCTCAGCAGACGCTACCTGTTGGTATCTGCACATTTCCTCACAAAGCTGAAGGATTTGCTCTTTTATCTACAAGGCCCAGGGAAAGCAGTGCCTACTGGGATAAATATTCCTAAGAGCACCATTCCCATACATCAGGTTTACTTAGGTGAAAGAAAACTGGAATGAGATGCCTACAGCAACCTGCAGCAGGCTGGAAGACGGCACCCACGGTGAAAAAAAGGAAAATGAGATAGGCAACAAGGGGAAGAGGAATCAAACAAGAACCTTACAACTCGTCCTCTCATTTCTTCATGGCATGGCTTTACATTCGGACCACACAGGCAGCTCAAGGGATGGCTGATCACCTCTCATCCTGACTCATTAGTCAACGAGGAAAAGTGGTTAATCACCTCAATTATTACATCTACCCTAGTTAGCTGAATATTGTCCACAGAACCTGAAAATAGTCTACATTCCTGAAAAGGTGTCAGTACCACTGCAACAAACCTAAAAACTACTTCTGCCTAGTGCATTTACCTTTATACAACCTTAATTTTCAAGCACCTGAAGAAACTGTACTGGGGCCAGAGTTACTAAAAATGCCTAGTGTTCAAAAGGGAAAAGGTACCATCTTGACAAACAATTGTAAAGGTTACACAAGAAATCCGATTAAAATGGTCTGCACGATACGTCCCACTCCCCAGAAGGACTGCTCTACCTCTTCTCCTCTCAGCTCATCAAAACGAAGAGCAAACTCACACCGGCCGTTTCCTCAGGATGGATAAATCCAGAGTCAGCAACCCCTCCCAGCCAGTCCCGCTGCCCAGGAAAAGCCCTATGCATTTGTTGTTCTTACTCCAGTACTAGCTGTGAGAAGTCCTTCTGCTGTCTCGGGAGCAGCAAACAGAAAATTCCTGTATGAAACCCAGTGCGTATGACTCCATTAACAGGCCATGGCTGGGCACAGAGGATGTAACTATTAAAACTCCAGGAAGTGGAGAGTCCCTGTCCAAACTTTGAAATGCCAGAAAAAAAAATGAGACAAATCCTAGGGGAAATATTTCTGAGAAACTAAGAAATAGCGCCCGTGGGAAACTAAAGGGGAAAGGAAATTTGGAAAGCATTTAGGGTTAGAACGACTGGCCCACACAGAAACCCCTCCTGTCGTTATCAGAAGAGGGAAATGAGAGTACGACAAAGATGCCTGAAGAACACAAACACAATTAAATAAGGCAAGACCTACCGTAACTCATCAACTTTATTAACCGACGTGTCCGTAACTACGAATCCTGTCTTGAGGTCTGATATGGGAAGAAACTGAAGAAAAAGAAGGGAGAGAAGAAAGCTCCACATAGGATATGCTGCCCATTTAATGAAGTCTCCTTAAATTTGCTATCCCTTTCCAGGTGCTTTTTGGTAAAGATGCCCAGGAATGGGGTAGGGGGAGAAGATCGCTGCCACAGGGAGGTGAAACGGTTGCAGGGTGGCAGTTACCCGTCTGAAGTGAACCGGGGCCATGAACTCTGCACAGAGCCTCGAATCGAGGCCAAAGCACGGGCATGGACATATTTCCATCTCTGTTAGCAGCCAGAAAAGCAAGAAACAAGCTCCCCGAGCTGCTGTGATTTGTAAGCTTTCCCAGCAACTTGCCCAAGGAAGAACAATGAGGACAATAGGGATACGAACACAAAAGGATAGCCACAGAAACTACTTGGTTGTTATGGACTCAGTCCTGCATCTCCTGTCTTGTTTAAACTAACAACTCCAATGTATTGGGGAGGAATTAAAAATCTATCCGCTTGGTGAGGACATATGGCAGACATTCCTGAACCTTGAGGACTGTCATGACTTCTTCAAGGGGGGTTTATGAGCCCCACGAAGCAGCAGAAGTGAAAGAAGAGCCATAAACCCAAAAGTGAAGTTGGAAGTAGGAAACATCATCAAAAATATCTGGGAACTTCTGGTATCAAAGGTAAGATTATTCCGGGCAGAATCCCTTCACTGTGTCACTCCAACAGTGAATGTGACGAAGTTCATCAGAAACGTTTGCTGCTGACAATCTGCGGAAGCTTTTGCAAGAAACTCACCACGGCTGTCAGCTACACATGGATGACACTCGCAACAAAGTCCTTGAGGAACCAGCAGTGTATTTTTCAATAGTAGTTATACCTTGGGGGTTTGTGTTGTTTTGAAACAACGCACAAGTCAAGAGCTAACTTCTTCCTGACAAAACCAGCAGCTTTAAATAGCAACTTCAGCATTTCTAACAGAGATGTGAAAAAACAATTTCTTGCAGCTTCATGCATTTGTATTGCCTTCAAACAGTGCTATAACCTCACAGGAAATCCTAACAACTGTTCAGCTTGAACCACCTCTGTCGCTACTGCGCATCATGTGTTTGGGGATTTTTTTCCCTCCCCTCTCATTCTTTATTAATAGGGTCATTTGCCTGAAAACCTGTTTCTTAAGAGTTTGTCTGTTCATTCTGCACCTGAAGTCATAATCCTTTGTTTGCAACCTCACAATCGGTTGTTGTAGAAATCATTGTGATGTCACAAAAAAAAAGGATTAGTAAAACTGCAAGTAGGGAATAAACAGGTTGAACAGATGAACTCTTAAAAAAAAGAGGCTGATTTCCTGCAACTATTCACAGAAATAAAAAAAAAGAAAACAAAAACTTTCCCCCAGACCTGATCTATGACATATGTTCACACAGTGCTGCCACAGACCAGGGATGGAAGAATTTTCTTCATGACTTTTGGTCCAGGAGCAATGCTCAGAAAAGTCTACTGGCTGTGAATATATTTATTGCATCTTGATAAGGTATTTCTAGAACACAGGACCTTACATTCAAACTACTGTGAACCTCGTGCTTCTCTTCCCTTCTCAACAGAGAAAAAAACAACTTTTCTGTGGCTAAGATATGGATATTTTTTTTCCCCTGGAAAATGATGCATTTGGCATAGTAGTAAAAATCAGCCTCTTGATGGCCTTGATGAAACTAACTAAAACCAACCCCTTGTGGCTCCTACCTGCTGTGCCATCCATCAGAGCAACCACTGCTCACACATCTTCACCAGGAGATACCCCTAATCCTCAGACTGGCGACCTCTCTGACTTTGGCAGGCGACACGGGTGCAGCGAGTCACAGGACAGGGACGAGGCTGGCCAGCCGCGGGGTCAGGGTGGCAGCACAGGCACCAGCCTGCTGCTGAAGCATTTGCCTGACGGGCTCTGTCTCTGAGCGGGGACCCTTCCCAGCAGCTCACTGACCCCTGCAGCCTCTCTTCCCCCTGACTGGCAGCAGCCATCTGAAGCAGCTGGGTGGCAAATCTGTCAATCAGCTGCAGCAGGTGAGGGCAGAGCAGGGAGAGAGGCTGTAGCTCTGCATGGCCAGTATGGGATGTGCAGGCCATGCACGTGGGAGCGCTTCCACTCTTGCAGGCCTAGAGTGCTGTGGCCAACAGAGATCCCAGAGCCAACCATGCCTTGATTGCATCCCAGACGGCTCCTGGATCACTGCAGCTTGATGTCTAACAATGCCGGTTCCCACTCCCCTGAAGCAATGGCTAGCTTCCCCGCCCTTGCATAACACAGAAGCGTAGCCTGTCATTGCATGTACATGGGATACCTCAAGAGCAAGTGCAGTAGAGGAACAAGAACAGTATAAGGTATCTAGTACCTTTAGGGCTGGTCCTGTTAGGCACAGATCCTTGCTGTCTATTTCTCCCACTTTCCCAATCGATCCATGTGCTGCCCCCAGGTCTTTCCCCTTGCAGCCCTTCGGTAGTGCTGCCAGGAGCACAGCTCTCCGGCATATGCCCTGCCTTACTGCTCGCAGAACAAGCACAGGGCGCTTGAATAGATCTTGGTCCCCCGGCTCTGCTCTTCTAGGTGACACAACAGAAATACAGATGAAATTGCCTTTCACCTTTGTTTCATGATTTAAGATAAAGAGCAGCAGATTCTCAGTACAAGTGGATTCACTTAATAATGGGGGAAAATCTCTTCCTCTTAGAAGCAAAGAGCACACGCAGTGCTGCGATGCCATCTGGCTCTCACCAAGACTTTCCAGAACCAGGGCTCTCTGTCCTCCTCCCTTCACTTACTGCTGAGCATGATGGACAGTTAAAGTAAATCTGGGGTAACTCAACTATTCATTCCAGGCTTGATCTGCCACAGAAGAAAACCTGTAAGTAGTCAAGACTCAAATACCTGTCGTTTCACTACTGTAAATCAGAAAGAACATGCGGAAAGCCAGTCAGCTCCACAACAAATTACCCCAACCAGCTGCTTGGCAAAAAGAGCTGCCCTAGCATGCTCTGGCCATTCTCAGATCCTTTTTCTCCTTCCCCTCCCAGGTAAAACAGACCAAAGCTGACAGGCTTATGACAGGCCTGTGCTTGATGGGGAGGAACTCAGCACACAGCTATTCTCCTTTTACGCACCAAAAGGGCTTTATGTTGACTAAGTCTAATATCTTACTAAATACAATGGAAAAGCCTTAAGCCTGATGCATCCCCAACAGATCAACTAAGAATTTGTGCAAAAATTGGGCCGTATTATTAACTTACTCACCCTGGTGACATTCCCAGTCATTAGAAGATTTAAGATACAACGGGCTCAAGTACGTTGACAGGTACAGCATAAAATCATCAAAAATTTGGTTTGGAAGGTGGCTACAGCTTCAGTCCAACCTCCTGCCCAAAGCTGGGCTAACTTCTAAATCAAAAGTTAGATCAGGTTGGTCTGGGCTTTCTCTAGTTGATGTTTGGAAATCTTCAAGGAGGGAGATTCCTCAGAGTCTCTGCAGAGCGTGTCCTGTGCTCATCCCCTTCCACTGTGGAATTTTTTTCCTTGCTCCATGGGAATTTCCCTTGCTGAAACTTGTGGCCATTGCCCCTTGTCCCCTTACACCATTACATAGTTGGGGAAATGCCACGGACTCAGTAGACCTGTGCAAGTGAGGGAGAACTGAGTTCTGTTTCTGTTAGGAATTTGGCCAGTGCACAAATGAGACTCTCCATTCAGTTGCATCCTCAAAAGCCTCCACTATCCATGGCTTGACTTTGTACATAATCTGTGCCTCCCAGCAGGCTTAGATTAGGGAATTCTGATAAAGAATAAGGGTGAGCAAATTGCACATAGGTACAATATGCAACCGTTTATTCCATCTTTCCATGTGTCTTAAAAATAATCCTTTTTCAAGGTTTCGATAAGCATAATGTATTGATGTTCTATTTATACTGCGGATCATTAATTTTAAGAGGTTACAAGCACTCTGCATACAGAATTGGAGAGGTAATTCTTTTGTAACGAATTAAAAATTACAATAATTTAACTTTGGAAAATAGGTGCTAAAATGTTCTTTAAGAGGTATTTGCATCTTCTCATTGAAATGAATGCTTTAGCTACACAAGCAACAACCACAGGCCTGAAATAAGGAGACGTCTTGCACTTGGTAGCTACGCAGTGTTCATGAAAGCTTTGTGACCTCCTCAATGGAAGATTGCTTTTACTTTCATTAAAAATATATATATTATATCCCCAGTAAAAACAACCCAAAAGACATCAAACACCAGAAAAAATACATTGAAATAACATTAAGGATCTAATATAAATCCACAAAAGCCAGGAAATTCAGAGATAAAGAAAGACTTTCAGATGAGGGAAAACTTTCCAATATATTAAACTGGAGCATAAATTCACTTCCTTTTCACATGTTTGCCATCAAGTCATTCCAGACACAGGGGGTAAGATCCTCCCCGGGGTAACTCAAGTGTCTTCAGCAGTACTACACCAAGAATCAATTTGGCCCTACAGAACTGTGTCTTAATACTTTCTCTATTTCTGATAATTACCAAAGATATTTGAGTTTAAACAGCAACTTCCACCCTTACAGCTCATTTTCCTATCGTTCAGAGACTGCTATAAAACTCAATTTCTGACACCGCAATAGTTTCCATGATTACAGACTATGATGTCAATCGTGGGGTTATGACTTCATTGACAGGCCGACTAGAAGGAAAACCTCTGTGCAAAGGAGAAAATCCACACTCAGATACAAATATATCTGAGATTAGCAAAGACAACACTGCACCTCACTGGGCACGGACATTTCCATCTGCATAAATAATATTTTCTACTTTTCACTCGAGCCAAGTATGAAAATGCCCCTTAAAAATTTCTGTTTCATTCATAAGTCATTCACGGTGCTGATGTGTTGCCACCCAAACTCAGCCTTGGTGCTAGTGCTGCGTGGGCCAAGCTTGATGTCAGCAGCAGTTTAAATCATACACTGTGGGTCCAATTCTTTGCTGCACTCTCTGGAAGTGCGAAATGAAACGTACGGCTTAAGACAGGATATGAAGGGAATGAAGTGATTTTGAACTGCCTTCAAACTTCGCATGATTCTGCCCTCGTCCTCGAGCTGACATGGCTTTTGGCTCTGGGGTCTGGCTGTTCCCTCCCCAACAGAGCAAGGTACCCATAATGAACTAGTTACTAGAAGATCCCCCGGTATCTGGCTGAGCAATAGGATCCAAAAAAGGAATGTGATGAGGAAAACTAGAAGAAGGGAAGACAGGATGCAACCTCCTGAACTGTATCTTTCCACAGCTAACACAGGTACCTAAGACAACTACCCTGAGCCTTGAGATACAGAGCCAAACTGCTGTAAACAAAATGAGCTTTCAGCATCACTTTTGTTTCTGAAAAAGTGATTTTTCCTTTCAATTTCCTAGACTGCAAGAGGCAGAGGGAATGATACACACAGCCATGTAAAATAAGAGATGGATAACTCAGTCACTCTTTCACCCTACACTGAAAACTCTAATATCGGCACATGGGACACAACTGAGCTGACAGCCAGTGAGCTCAGATTCAACCCAAGAACCCAGAAATGACAATTCCCCATTGCTCCAAGTCTTATAAAGACCTGGGCTCTGTGTTCATTCTTTTTGCCCATCTTCTACTCCTTGCTGTAAGACCTCAAAAGTTACCTGAAATTTCTCATATTTAGTCTTGGACCAGATGTTTATTTTGTTGGATAGCTTCCAAAAAAATCCAGTCAGACATTTTTTAATTAAATAAATGCCCTTTTCAACTTTTCAGCTGCCTTATCATGCTCAAATTACTCAAAATGAGAACTTTTTCAAAGCTTCTATCCATGACATTTATGTAGCCCTGAATGAGGAGAGTGGGCAAGCTAAGTATTCAAACATCGACCTGGAGAAGACAAACAAACTGAGAATGGATGCGGCTACAGTTCCCCGCTGCCTCTATACTTGTGCACAGTGTCTGGAATGCTCACACTGCAAAAGTGCAAAGGATGGACAGAATCCCTCCCCTGGCTTTTTATTATAAGGCCACTAAAAACTTTTATGAAAACTAAGAAGTCAACAAAAAATGAGGAAGCTAAATAAATCAATAGAGTTCTGCCTCCCAGTTATTACACACTCCAGATAACGGCTTTTGGGGGTGTAAAGAAGGGTGTACAGAGGTTTGCAAAGTACAAAGCTCGCTCTGGGACATTATTTAATTAACTATTTGAAATTTTAATCATGCAAAGCAAACCACAATGATTTGTAATTATGCAGAAAGATCATGATGGCTCTAACTTCCCCCTTAAATAGCTTTCTTAGTGATTTGGAAGGATAGGATTAATAATGTCTTTCTTGGAAACCAGTGGCATCTGGTTTGCCTGCAGAGGCTCTGAGACCTTCTACTTCCTGAAATGAGCGATGAAAGAGATGAAATAGCTTCTGCTTGGAGCAAAATTATTATTAAGTATATAATTTTGAAACATTTTTGTGTGCATGTGTGAACTTCAACTATAACATAATTTCTCTTTGTTGCGCTCTGTGCAATGGATATTGCCTTTACCTAAGGAATTTTGACCTAGTTTAAACAAAAGGTACGATGCACAAAACCTTCTCCCTCAAGATATGCTGCAGATTAAAGAGCAAATTCTTTCCCTTACTCAAAACCATTATCAGTGGCTTTTTGTTAGCATAACTAAGAAAGGGTTTCCAATTTATATATCACCATTTACAAGTATTTGGAGAGAAAATCCTAACTCCAACCAAGTCAGTTGGAGTCTTGCTATTGAATTCACGTCAATAGAGCCATTACCTTACACAGACTTGCCTTAAAAAGAATTTGTTTCAGTGAGTAATATACCCTCTGTATGCACCCACCTATGACCACAGCTGAGCATATCCTTAATGAAAGTTACAAACGCAGAAAAAGCAAGAACATTCAGGCATTTTCAAAACCATGTCTTTCTATATCTTTGACAAATTTGCTGAAGGTTAAAGTACAGAGGTGTCCATATTCCGGTTTTCAAATAGTCCACTGAAATGATTAAACAAGAAAAAACTACTAATTTTAAGAAGCAATACTGTTTATATGGCATACAAGTTGCTTTGTAATTAAACAAGCATCAATAAAAATATTCTGTCTGTATCTCTGTACAAGTCTAGCCCGCCTGTTACTCATGCAGTGACTGCTCAAAACTTACTCATGTAAATAACAAATTTATCATATCGATTCAAATACTATTGTTACTACATGAGAGTCACTGTAAAGTTTCTGTTCATCTGGTGCCTCACTTGGACATGTATAGATCTTCTTCCTCAAATGACCTGAGTTTTGTGCAAACGTGGCTATTTGCACAATTTACAGAGCTTATAACCAACCACCAGACACAGTTACACACATCACATTCGTGGCAGATGGGGAAGGGCTGAAATCCATGCAACTGATTTCATTAGGAGTTTGGCCACTGACTTCAACAAGCCTA
>VYZW01001522.1:22074-38192 GCA_013401315.1 Balaeniceps rex | reverse complement strand
TATTTTTTAGCTAAACTGGGTATCTTTTAATACCCTTTAACAGAAGTGGAAGTGAATTAGAGAATGAGTGAAATATCCTTTTTGTATTTTAAACCAAATTTTTTCTAAAAGTATTTTAGAAAAGAAATATCATGGCTAAGTTTTCTGTTGTGGTCTACAGGAAGACCTGCACTTGAAATAAACGGTGCCACATCTACTTATACCAACAAGGAACCGGACGCTGAGATTCCAAGGAAGGATACTATTTGCTTAGACAAGCTTCTAGAGAAATGACAACGCATACTTCTTGGAACACAGGTGAGACAGAACATATTTTTAGTGGATTTTTATGCATTTGGTACAGCATGCAAGATGTTTTTTCCTTTCCCAGAATGTTGAATAGGAAAAAGAAGACAAAAATTGGCAAAAAAGAGCATTAAATATCTGTTAGTCATAGGAGAAAAGTTCAACAATCACTGCTTTTGTCAAAATTTTCAGGTTTTGAGAGATGATTTCTTTTACAGATCATCTGAATGGGAAAGTAAATGTATAGGTATAAGCTTTTAAGGGTTTCAATTCATGTCCTTCATCCATTTCTCAAGTTTAGGAATTCTGAAGGAGAGAGGTCAATAGTCTGGTTTTTGTAATTATAAAAGCCCCTTGAAGCTCTTTAGACAACTGAAATGATGACCCCTCCCAGGTGACAGTCTTGCCCACACAGATGTAAAACATGTTCATGAAAGAAAGTATTTTATATTACCATGTTACAAAATAATATCTATGACCTTCACAAAGAAGGTAAGGTAGTTTGGAAGATTAAAATAACAGCAACATGTGCAAATTTTCATGATGTGCTTCACACGAAGCAGTAACACCACAGATATTGCAGTCAAAAGTTGGAAAGACGTAAAGTAACTGAGATGATGTTCTCATACATTTTCATGTATGAGAAACTTAATTTTTATCTGTGCTATCTTCTATAATTACATAAATAGCAACTTCCTTTTTCATTCATCATCCAATACATGTGTTTTAAGTTTTACCTCAATCATGGTTTGCTCCAAATGGACCATGAAGTAATTCATTCAAACAAACATATGTTCTCGTAACAATGGAATCTCTAGCCTAGCTTAGGGATGCACTGGTAAGCACCACGGCATCAAAGAGGGGGGATGTCTTACACATAGCTTTTTGCTATCTAAAAGTCAGATATGTGTCTTATTTTATCATCTAGGCTGTCTTTCCCAATGTCGAAAGATTGCTATCTCCAGATGAGAATTCACCACACCTCTAACAAAGTCTTTTTTAGGGCAGGATGGACTAGATCTCAGAACATCCTTCTCTCTCAGCCACTTAGTGAAGGAGCCTGCATGACTTTAAGCACCTCCTAGACTATGACTTCATATGAGGCAAAAATGACTGCACTGTATGAGAAATAAGCTAAATTAATTAAAAGCCTCACATCTCAGAGCACTACCAGACAGAAACTTCTACTTAGATAATGGTTTGCGAAGACTCATTATGGGCAAGAAATAGCCTTAAAACATTGATGGGTCTTCTGAGGCAACGGACTTCTCTTGGTGTGTATTTCTTCAAAATTCAGAACCTCATTTTCAAAATCTTACAAGTGAACGAACATTAGGAGTCCTTGCCCTGACACAGGCCTTCTGGAACTGCTGGCATAGAAACATCTCACAAATTCCATGTTTAAGGTATTGTATCACAGCTATGTCAACACTGCAGTGGGAAATAATCTGAAGAAAAAGTTATTAGAAAAAATCATTTTTGTAATGATTTTTTTAAACGTGGTTTGGCACCGCTTAAACTGACTTTCAGTATAAAGTGAAATTCTGCCCTCATTAAAAAGGGGAAAACCTGAGCTTCAAAAGTACTATAATGTCTAGCTAATCATGATTGTATCAGATAAAGCTTCTGCTTAAGGAAATTAAGTTCATTTCTGATTATCTTTTATCTTCCACCAACCTGAAATGTGCTATCTAGACTATCTAGCAGAAAACAAAATTCTCAAAAGAAAGAGAAGTTTTCTGAACAAGTCACAGTTGCTACTTGGGCATGAGTGACGAGGTGTGCAAGCAGATGCTTCACATGCACCCTGTACTTGGAAAGTCACTGATTCTCTTCTGCTGTTATAATCATGCAGCTTCCAGAACTGCATCTTTCCATCCTTTAAAACAGTTTCATGGCATGGCATCAGCCACCTCTCCTCCCCACTAAAGTCCTGCTCAAATCTGCAAAAAGCTCTGGACTGTTCCTTGGGTTTTTTAAGCAATTCTGCCATGCCATGCAGTGAATCTGTGGTTCAGGTTAAACAATGTGGAGATGAAATCAGACAATGCCAAAAACTTCTATCTAAAGACAAAACAAAACCAATGGAAATAAAGAGCAAATACCCTTCTAAGCACCAACTTCAGAACTGGGTTTCAGGTTTCTTCATTAAAGTGACGCCTGAGAGCACTAGAAGTCTATGAAATTTCCAGGGGTTTTCAGTGCAGTTCTTTGGAACAAACAGCAGAATAATTGATTATTCAGTCTCCTGCTCTACTCATAACCCTTCAGTCCCCTCCTTTGAGTCAACTTCTAGACATACACAAATTAAAAAAATAAAATAAAATAAGAAAGCTTTGACTGTGAGCTTTTTACAAAGGGTTATGTGAAGCCATCAGCAAAACTGTTGCTATTTCCACAAGCAGCAGCACCAGGTCTCAGTGGCAAAAACCTGGCACTGATGAAGTCAATGACAAACCTTCCACTGACTTCTGGGAATGTGAATCTCCACAGCTAGGAGTTTGACTTTATGCCTATGCCACATAAAATAAATCTGCTAAGAAAACCCAGGGTGCTTCATCTGCCTTTTTCAACCATCAAAGGCTATGTCTACAATACATGTGGACCAGCAGGAGGAAAAAGGCTGGTGCTGAGGATCTAAGGTCCACACCACGCACCTTCAAGAGGTTTTTAGTTCACTCTGGCCTAGTCCTATGGGTTGAATGCCTACTGGACTGTGCTTCTGCAGCACACCTTCCAGTTTTGTTTCATTTGAAAGGAATCCAGCCCATGAGCTCTGGGACTGCTCCACAATGCATAACAGTACGTGGGGACAACTAGGAGATGCATTTCCGAAACACACTCCTGATTTGACCTAACACACTAATGTACATGCATCCAAAGAGCTTAGAACATGTTCCTGCATTAAAACCCCTAAAATTAAGGAGTACCAAGGTTATGAAGAGGTTTACCTCCCTCTCAGTTAATAGGACTCACAGCCTTCAATGCGCTTCACACACGTGCAGCAACCTACAGTGGAGATGAGTTTTACAACAGCAGGCACTGTGTTTCTGATTCCAAATATGGTCATTTCCCACCTGCTTGACCTTGTTATCTGCAGGATTTTTATTCAGTTAGCTCTCCACATTTAGAAAGCTTTTCTATGTAGCTGAATATTTAATTTTCAGAAGAGTTTGTCAATTTTTACCACGTGTTCTACTGACAAGGGTCGTCTTCTCTTGACAACTTTGCAAAGTACACATTATTGCATTAAAAAGATCATTGGATGTCTCATAGGCTTGTGATAAACTGGGCTCCTTGCCCTCTTCACTTGGGCTCTCCCTCCCCCTTCCCAGTCTTATACTAGTCAAAAAGATTTACTTCTCTTCCAAAAAATAATATATAAATAAATAAATTGCGAGTCACAAACATTAAATACTTAATTTGAACCGGCAGAAAGACCAGCTACCGGAATTCTACCATGGTCTGTTAGCTCGTATGTCTCTGCATGTGCATATTGAAGGAAACAGCAGAAATAATACTTTACAATTTGATGAACAACATATGACAGACACTCTAGACTCACAAGAAAGGGTTACAAACTTCGGAAAATACCTGCTGTATAGAATTCTGCCCTCTCCAAGAAAACAAACCCTACACACTCATTACTTTCACTGATACAGAACCATCATCATTAAGGCTTGACATATAAATAAATTGGATTAAAGAAGAAAATAAGCACTAAGGACTTAACTGACATTTGGGTGATAAAAAGGGACATTTTCTGAGTACACGTTGGATGTCAAAACAGAAAGGATGATACTGTGCCATCTGCTTTTAGGCAGAATCCTCCCTTGATTTCAACGACAAGTTTTGCTTACAGCTGGTACCGTAATGGCTTATAATAATTTAACCATATTTCTTTCTGGAGCAAAGTATAACATCACTCTCCATTTCATCGTGCACAGAGGAGGAACCCATGAACCTAATTTAAACTGCAAAGAGAGAAGAAAGAGAGGGGAAAAAAGGCATATTTGATTCTCACAGTCTACAGAATTATCCCAATGCAAGCTGCAGATGGGAGTGTGATCTCTGAAAATCACAAGAAGCAATCATATCATCGGAATAAGCAAATAAAAAGACTCTGTTTGCACAGTCAGGCACAACAGTAAAGTAATGCCGAGTTTGAAAATATGCGTTAGTTTCAAAAAAATGAGTGAAAGTGTTGTAAGTATGAGTCTCACAATAAAGTAATGCATACACCTACTAGATAACCAATAATTCCCATTTCTGCAAATCAGATTCTTCACCCAACAAACAGCCCATACTAAACTTAATGCTCCACTGAGACTGCCTATTCTTTCTTCCCCATAAAGATACAAAAATAAAAGGGAAACATTCTAGCCTAAAAGATGCCACAAGCATTGTATTTAGCCCTTTTCACCAAAAACTCACCTTAGTTTCTGACCATGAGTGCTTGGGAGAGAAAATCTTTTTAACATTTCAGACTGCTGCATCTTCCCTTTTCGCAGAGCTCTTCAACCATCCCCATTCACCTGTCACACATTCCTAATTCAGTGGGGGTGGCCTGCCTGTTTAAATGACTCTCATAAACCACCTATTTCTGCTGCTTCTCCTGGGATTGCACCCAAGGTGAGGATCCAGCAAGCAACACTCAGCATCCACATGTGCAAGGTCCAAGCCGGATGGGAGAAAGCAGAGAGTAACCAATCCACGTTTTGCTGCACTTTTGGCATTTGCCTTCTGCAAGCTGCCTTTGAGAAGATCAGCAGCACAGGTATGTTTGAATACACCACCTTCTCCCTAATGCCAGTGAGCCTCTTCACGTACCTGAAATCTGCCTGACTTAAAAACTGCAGGCATAAGCAATACATCTAGTATGTAATGCTCTGTTTTCTCCAAAGAAATATCCTGGGGTACTTTATCACTGGACAATGCTACGGAACTAGTTCTTAATGACTGTTAAAGCCACCTCTCCTGTGCTTAGCTGCTGATACTCTTGGAGAACCTCAGCTATAGTTTTAAGTACCTTCTAGTGCTGTTTGAGCTTTTGCAAGCATATACTTTTACAGCTGTGTTAACATCTATGCAAAAGAACTGAATGAAATAAGGGAAAAAATGGCAGGACTGCAGAGAGGAAAGAGAAGGCAGAGTAAAATAAGGGAGCAAAAATGAGATGGGGAGGGATGGATTTGAAAAAGAAGTTTAAAGAAAAATGTTGACCAGATAAACGGAAAGGGAACTGGAAAAGGGAAATCAGAAATGTTAACTTGGGATGGAGCACACGGCCACACCTTCGGATCTTCTAATACCCGATCATGTTTTCCAAGTGACATCCCCATCGCTTTTCTTTTGAAAGCCTATGCATAAGTGAAAGACATGCAGAGGAGAGGTGCACAAGGCAGACTCTCACTAGCTGTAAACATCAGTGAGAACACAGAATTTCAAGTATCTGAGGCTGAAATCTTTCCATGGCCAAAGAATCAAAACACATGTGCCTGATAGCCACGTCTACAGACTAAACGGCCAGGGAAAGAGGAAACTTTTAATGAAACATATTACCAGCCACTACAAGTATATGAGGCATGAAGATGGCCCAGAATGGAAAAACTAAATTCTAAGTTCAAGTATCCTGCTGTTCATTTTTGCTCTCTCACTGGATTTAAGGAAAATATCCTGTGTTTCCAGGCAATGTAGGACAAAGACATTTAGGTTTTTAAAACTTTATTGTGCGCCCACCACATCTGAATGTTATCACCTCTCTTAATCACCTTCTGATGTCTGATAGTGCCCCTTTAACCTTTGTTACTCAATTACTGAACAAGTTATCTCATTGTTACTCTTTTTTGAAGGAAGAGTTGTGCCTCTTTTCATGCTGATAAGAGACACATAAATATTCACTCCCAGCAAACATTTAATAGTAAAGTGTCTTGAGCAAACTACCAGAGTCTAAAGGTAGGAAGCTGTGGTTAACTTCTCTGCTATCTTAACCCTTTAGTCAATCCACCAGAACAAACAGACACAGAAGATGGATGCTCTTTTTTACAAATGAAGCAGAAATAACTGTTCCCTAAAAGAATGGACTTTATAACATGCTTTATAACACAGCAAATAAATCAAATGATTGGAAGTGAAATACCTACCCATTTTCTGGGCCGGCCTCTGGGTCGCTTTTCACCAGTGGCTTCTGCTTTCTGTAAAGGGAAAAGAAACACAACATATTTTATACCTCAGCATTATTTAACAGCTTTGGTAACTAGGAACTCCTTTCCTGTAACATTACTCATAATTATATCTCTTGGGTGGCACCAAGCCCCCCTCCCACTCTACAGGTTTTCTGGTGGAATGTGTTTATGTTGGTTTTTTTCTGACATTTCCTAGCCAGTGTGGCCAGAGGATGCCTCGCCTGCACCCAAGGGTGCCCCCAGCCCTGATCCACACTGTGTCCAGGGGCACAGAGGAGCATGCCCACGCACACCCAGATGCTCAGCACCCGGAGTACAGCCTGGGGTGCCCCGGCCAGCCATGGGGCATGCAGGCTGTGGGTGGGGGCGCAGAGCAGCCTGGGAACCCGAGAACCCCCAATAACATCAAATCTAGTCTTTCACAGGCTGTCAGAAATTACCTGTAGACACTAAATGAAAAATACAGACTGTTTCAAGCCTGAACAAAGCAGTTCATAGCAGCCACAATTTCTTCTTTTAGTCTCATGATGCTCATGCATGAAATGGATTTGGACAGACTATCACCAGGAAAGCGTGTGTGCTCACATTGGGAGATAACTTCTCTACTTCACGTGAAGTTTTCCACGTAAAAACGCATCCTTAAGCTGTAAGCAAACCTTTCACTGATCCAAAACACACCTTCCCTTTTCAGGTTTAAGGAAACAGCATGGAAGGTGCCCTAGAAGTGACAGCTATATTTATGTAAGCCCAGCAGTTGGTCCTGGAGCTCAGCTTAAAGGAAATATGGGTTCTCTTTAACAGACTCCTCCATTAATTCACTCCATGACACTGTGAATACTACTACTACTAATGTGCTACACTAAGATACTTACAGGCTTTAAAATGAACATTGCAGGTTATTTATTCTCTAGATAGGCTCTGCCCACCCATACACCTCATCAGGTAAATAATCCTGTCCCACTGAGGGTGATGAGGATTTTGCCATCAGCTTTAGTGAGAGCTGGACTTTGCATACGAAGTCCCTGAGAATGAAGACTCTTAGTACACATTCAGTAAATGTGCTTCCATATTTCCATGCATTGCTTTTTTTCCAGTTAACTGTATGTGTATTTGATTTGCCCTTAGAAATCAACTGTGTCATTAAATAAATCACTTGCTGGTCAATCTCTGTAACATACACTGTAACCTAATGCTGTGTAAAGCGGATCCCTCTAAAAGAGAACTTGAGCTGAGGAAGTAGTGGAGGAATCTCTACCAAAAAACTGCCCTGCGAGTTAAATGCAATTACTTTGAAATAAATATCTCACCAAGAAGAAAGCTGTGAAAAATAAAAGTCACACTCCTAAAGGGCAAAATTATCACTCAGACTTGTTAAAAGAGTAAACTTGCTCTTTAATCGTTTATACCAGTGTTACATGTAAGGTGAAACCCTCTTATGAGAATACTTGTTAAAGTGCATTTACTATATACTGTAGCTGTCTATTTCAGAGTTTTGTTTCCTTCTAAAGCATTCAAATCTTTCTACCTTATAACCTGAAGGATGCAAAAAAAGATGCAGTTTAGTTTTGACAAGCTGCAGCCCCCTACATTTATATTTATTTCAGAAAACCCTAGGCATAAATCTAAAAAGAAAATACTGGTTAAAATTGTTCTTAACAAATCAACATCTGACATGTTATCAAAGCACAAATGCCACTTATTTTCTTCTGTATTTTACTGCACCTGAAGGAAAGATGCTTTTCCAAAACTCTATGAAAAAAAAAATTAACTTTCTGGAAACAAAAAATACTTCGGTCTCACAATTAAAGTTCCTACAGACCTGACACAAATTGTAAGTTTAGCTACCGCGTATAATCTAGTTTGATGGGAAAGAGAACATGAGAGATTTCTTTGAATAACTAATCCTTGCTTCCTGCCATAAACTGTCACGCAGCATGGCCGCTTGCCATGAACAATGCTGCGCTTTACCCCCGAGGAAGGTCCATGTCAGAAGTGGCTAGTGTTCCTGCTGGCTAGTTTGGATATCAGTTTGTCAAGTGCTTGGGGGCCTTTCAGATTGAAAGGCACTATATTCCTGCTGTACATGATTTCCACCTCATGTTAGAAGAAAAACATTTCCATAGTTCTTATCAAAACCAAATCTTCCCCAGAGGTGAGCTGAGCAAACAGCGGGGTATGCCAGAGACGATGTTTTAGTACAGAGTGATTCTGGAAGTAAATAGGAAGGCTTCAGAAAATGAAGGACAAGAACCTCCAAAGTGGATGTTTTATCTCCATTCCAAGGGAAGAGAAAGACAAAACACTTCTGGAACAACCAAAAGGAGTAGTGGCAGTGGCACTTTAAGCACTTGAAGAAAGGTTTTATTGCATATCAGACAAATCATTCAATGTTTCTCCATATAATTTCCAAGTAATTAATAAGAAAAGGAACCCGTAAGTGCTAAAGCATTGCCCTTCCTCTGAAACAGGTATTTGCATAATCAGAAACATGTCAGTCTGTTGGCTCTTTGCTGTAATTGAAGTGTTGCCTCTGAAGCTAGGAACAAATCCAGAGAGAGCCCCGAGCCACCCAGAGGTAAGAGGGATTCTCCTCTGGGCAGCAAGATGCACGTGTTCCAGCCACCCTACACGCAGCAGCTGGTACCTGCTTAGTGAGGAAGGAAGCTGCTGCCTTCATCCTCTAAAGCGCTTTTTGAAATTGAGATGTGTTTGGTCAGGGCTTTCTTAACATTTGGTGCTACACTGTGAGGCATGATCTTGCTCTATACAGCTAAGACACAAAATCACCGAACTAAAAGGAGGGTCGGGTATGTTATCAAACACAATTTTATGATATTTCATGAAAAATCATGAAATTTCTTAGAACCAGTAATACGAATACATCATTTTTGCTATGTCACATTTTTAGGAACGGAACCAGACTTACTCGCTTTTAAGTGTATGATCTATATGGGAAATGTTGGGGTTTTTTTTGTCCCAGGTGAGAAAGACGGCCATTCCAGTCATTGCCATCTGGAAGAGAGCTCACAGTCCCCAGGCAGATTTGCAATTCACCTAAGCCCTGTACCACAGGGCCATCAAACCCTGCTTCCAAACAGCAACCGTAGGACCTGACTGCCCATCATCTCTGCCTGCTTGTTGCATAAATGTGCCGTGCCCAGACAGAAACTGAGGCTGTACTACTGAAAGCAATTAACAAGACAAGACAAGTATAAATAATTGAACAGCTATAAAGTGCTCTTTGGGCATTATCTATTGTCAAGGAAGATCTCAAATGCAACAGAATCCAAATTTGGAGAACTCTATCCACTTTGCAAAACTATCTGCTGGAGACCTCAGATAAAAATGTGTCAGAGCTGTAAGACAGGTGAAATATCCGAGAGTTCTCGGGAGGAAGATCACTGTTGTCAAACCGTGACAAAAGACCTTGCCCAGGAATGTATCCCTCTCCTAAAAAAAACGTTATTTTGATAAAAAAAACTCTTAAAGGAAACTTAGGCATTAGCTAGATACAAAAATATCACACCTCCCGTGTCCTGTTTTACCCAATTTAATTCTAAACAGGGGTCAGTCTTCTCCTGCTTCTCCGATCTTGCTCAAAACACAGGATTTTGAGGTCTCTTATTTTTTAGGTACAATAACCATGCTACGCTCACTTGATAAATCTGATCTTGTTTTCCCTTTAAGCCTGTAATGATTGGTGTTGGTGAGAATGAATGAAGCATGGAGAAGCCAAATAGATTTTCATGAACCAATTTAGGGCAGAGTCCTGGTCACATGCGCTTTTTTTTTTTTTACCTTTGGACTGCTTAACTCGGGGACATGCCTTTCTACATACCAAACTCTGGCCATGTAATGAAGAGACAGTAGTAAGTGTAGTCACACACAGTACCACAAGTTCTGTTTTCAGAGGATGATATTTCAAGATCTGGAGGTATTTTCAGTGAATTTCACTACATCCATAACTACAATAAAACTCAAAATATTTTAACTGAAGGTGAATTTTACTAAAGAGTGTTTACTTTTGGATATTCCTGGGATATCCCCTGACATTTTCTTTCAAGACAAACACATAGTAGCTACTTCTCCTTCTTTTTTTAACCTCACAATTGTGTTTCCTCCTTCCAAACAGGAGAGTATTTATGCCTATACAGTATTTTTGTCAAGCCCAACTACAGGAGCTAAACAAAGAAAATCCCTTGAATGCTTAAGGGAAATGCGATGGGCTGGGAACACAGCTCAGCCTAACAAATAAAACTCAACCACAGAACACCCAGGAAACTAAAAAGGATCCCTACTAGGATCTTTCCCCCAAACTAGTCGTTCTTTAGAAAAGAAAGAAAATCTTCACTTTTTTGCTAATTTTTTACAACTATTTTAAATGAATAACAGAATGACTTGTTTAAAGACGCAGACTTCAATAACAGCCTAATTGTGGGGACTAAGTACAAGGTGATTAAGAGTCTTTTTGTGTCTATCTCTTCTCATCTGCTAACACGTTGTGTTCCTTCTTGTTCGTGAAAATCAAACAATTGAGAAATGGTTTGGTTTTCTATAAAATGCAGTTTACCTTTTGTGCCCAGTTTATAACAAGTTAGGCATGTGTGATATGCAAGGCTTTAAAAAAAATGCGTATTACCTAAAATTAGAGTAATTGCCACATTATTAGCTGTCCAATTGGTCTTGCAACATTCTGTATGCATTGTCAAGTTTCACATTGCTAATTTCCTAACAAGCACAGTTTGTTTTCAGATGCCCCAAGGCCAGTTTACTAAGACCAAACACAAGCTCTGAAAGCTAGAAAAAAAAAAAAAAAAATCCCATGAACCAAGAAATTTTAAATAACACAACACAAGCATGATTCCAGGGTAAATTCTCCCTCAACTGATTTAAGGGTATTTCCTTTTTGAAGTATAACAAAACAAAGTCCCAGTTTTGGAGTATTTTTAACTCGTTGCCAGTTTGTGCAATACATTTTTAATTGTGATGTGTAATGGTTTGCAAGAGAACACCCAATCAATTAATCATGAGTGCCTTCTCATGGCTGCTCGGTGGGTTCTCCTGGCCGACGTTTATCTTACATGTTGTGAACACTCTAATACATTTCAATGAGCTGCCTTTGAAAAACACAGGCCACACACTATTCTTTAGAAATTCCAGCAATTTCCATTTGCGTGTATAGTACCCAGGTTCACATGTAGAGGGGCTTCAGCTAAGTTAGCCAGCTCTCTTTATGAGAGTTGAGACAGGCTGTAGAAAGCCTTAAATAAATAGGTGTATGCATCTGTATGTGTAAATATGTTTACCACAAAATCAAACATATAGCTCACTCTTTTAAGAGGTGATACCCTCACCACCAAATGAAGCTTTCTTACAGTGCCAAAACCTTTCCATTCATATTGCTGTTAGAAAAACTACCAAAATTAGTGTTACATAAAAAGATACTTTGAGATGCCTGGTGAGAACGTGAACCATTTTAGAGAGGGTTAATTATCAATTTGGAAAAAGAGCTAAAATATTTATTTGAAATGTGATCTGAGTGACTTTCTTCTAGGAAGGCTTTTTAAGTGTTTCATGTTTTAGAGGATTTATCAAACATTTATATATCTTATCTATAAACCTAGAAACAAGTAAGACTTGTAATTACATACCCCTCAAAGATTTTTTTAATGATAAAAAAGACCTGTGGTCTTTGGTCAATTTTTTATATTCTCAACACCCGAAAGGGTTTGCTTTAATTAGAGCAGTAACTTGATGCATTCTGAAAATCAAAACGTTACAATGAAATTGCTCAGTTCGTAAATTAGATTTAAAAAAACAACTATATGCACCAGAGTCATCTGGAAAGCTCTTGAATTGATATACCTACATATATATGAATGTTTTTAAGTTATTTTCCATTTATACTGATTTTCAAATCACTCATATAAATGCAATAATGTTAATATTTCCTTTAGAAATATCTTTTTAAAACACATTTCTATGAATTACTTAAAATTTAATCTTATTACAAATATTTCTCCTAGGAAAGCCAACACTCCTAAGAGTAATATTTAAAATACTAAAGCTCACATTTGGACTTGCTAGACTAATAAAAAACTGCTCTCTCCCTTTTGAAGAGTGAAATTTAAACTATTTTAAAGTGAATCTGAGGAACATTTTTACTATATAAAGAAAAAAATCAACATTTTAAGCTCACTAGGTCACACAGTGGCTTTGATATATTTTAAATACCTAACCTGTAAAGCGTTTTTTACTAATTCATGAACTTATTGACAGAATATACTGCTTTTTTCCAGCTCAGAAAGTAAAAAATTATTTTACATTTAAAGAGAGTTGGGAAAACGTCCCTCAAATAAATGTTGAAAACACTTATAACGAAACAGACATGAAACCATAGTCACCCCCTAATAATTTAATATTTATCGGTATTTGCTATAGTAATTTATAACACTGAAAAAACTATCAAACTTAATATGGTCAGTACCATAGGCATATTGAAAAATGAACCATAGTTAGATGAGGCCACAAATATCTTCCACACACATTTTGTCATAGATCTACTTAAAAGGTACTGATACAGTTAAGCACTGCAGTCCACTACCAGATTTTGTAAGCTTTTGTTTCCAATTTAGTACCTGTAAATTAGTGCTAACTGCTGTGTAACCATCAACATAAACAAAACTCCCGTATTTATTTTCAAGCCTATACACAGCTATTTGCCTTCAGTAAAATAATTCATACAGAAAGGTATTATTTGCCTTGATAGCAGTTTTCCAATGCTGAGCTTTCCCCAATTCAAATAAAATTAAGTCACATTTTCACATTGTATTTGTGAAGTCCATGCACCAAATGCAATGGCTTCAGTGAGCTTCCCCTATAGCTAAATGCATTCAGAACCACCAGAATAAAAGTTTGCTCCCATCACCAAGCAGAAGTAGTGGTTCAGAAGACTAATAGTTCTTCAAGTAGAAGTCTCTTTGAAACTGATTACTAAACAAGATACAGTAGGCTTTCACTGTAACTCACAGTTTACTTTACCATCACATTTTAAAGCTGTAAATTTCAATATATGCACTTATTTCCATCAACACGTAATTGGATTTACTTCTAATTAACCTATGTTTGACAAAACACTTAGCTTTAATACACAGATTTACTCTGTAGTAGTAACGACTGTAAGTGGGCAAGAAATTAATCTTCCTCTCTCAAAAATCTTAATCGAGAAAATAATATCCCTAATATTGATTTCCTTACTAGATACGGGAGATCTCAGGAAATACATCAAATACATTATGTTATTTCACTAATCTGTACACTATTCAAAAAGCAAGCTGCCCTTATAGGTTCTGTACCTAGGGTCTTCATGCAGCATGTTAATTCTAATCTTAAAAATGCAAAATACATGCTTTATGCAGCTTCCATTATTAAAAGGGTTCCAACCCCTCAGTTCACAGCCTAAATGACTGGATTTTTTGCTACCAGTTGATGAAAAAACAGCATTAGGAACTCACTCTCTTTAATAATCTCACCTTCTGAGCTGCTTTAGAGGGACTCTTGTTTTTGCTTCCTTTGGGTCTTCCTCTTGGTCTTTTAGGAGATGGTTCACCAGTTGGTTCCTAAATACAGGAAAACATGCTATTGTAGCAAGAGGCTACAACTAACCCAGAAGATCTGAAGGATAAACTATAACTGAGAAGTTACTCAAAACATATGCATTAACAGTATAAATAAATAACACAATATTTCAAATGCAACATGAAAAATTAAACAACTCAAGGTAAAGAAAAAAATATATTTTGCACAGTAAAAGTTTAACTTCCCTTGCAATTGCATAAAAAAACTTTGAAAAGTTTGCATATTCTAGCATGCAAGTTATAGGAGAAAACACATTTTTAAAAGAAGGTGGCTCTGATTTCCCTCATGTAAGAATGATTATTCAAAAAATTATACAGTTACCCATTTAATTTCAATTGCATTTCATTACAGCAAGATACAATTATCATATGCAATTTCTAGCACAAACGTTTTTTGGGGAAAAAAAGTTTACTGGAAAACTGGAAAGTAAGTTTAGACTATTTTCTCTCCCAAGTGGACAAATATTTTGGGGGGATTTTTTTCTGTTGTTCTGCAGTCGGCATTATATTCACACCTATTCTAAACGTAATTGATTTGCATTAAAATGCAAACGTAAAAGTTTCTTCAAATAGAGCACTAGCAAGCCAAAAAAACCTCGACGAAAGCAAATATCCGAAACAAAAAACAGCTCCAAAATGACTCGACAGAAACACTGATTATTTTAGCAATTTTCTTAACTAGCTCCTCTGCCTGACAGTAAATAACCAGTCCTTAAAAATGGGTATGAATTACTAAGAGTTCAGATTCCAAATATTTATTCAGTGAATCATAAATACTATAAAACTCTTCCAGTCTTTAAATATTACACATTTCATTCAGATCCTAGGATGCGGTAAAACTAATTAAATGCAGTTTGTTAACTTAAACCAGCTTAAAACCCTACAGCTTTTTAATTCCCGGCTAGGTTAAGGGGAGGCTGGAGAGGGGACTCTCCAGCCGCCCCAGCTCTCAGTGGCGAGCCTCGCAGGCACTGCACATCTGGGCTGAACACGTTTAGGAGGACGCACTTTTCTTTCTCTTCCACACATTCAAACGCTATGGGGTGGAGGGGGGGTGATAGTCTTAAAAAAAAAAAAAAAAAAAAAGCAGCCCAGGCGCAAGTTTGCAGGGCTGATGCCGGCTGCGCGGGGGGCAGAGCGGGACGGGGGGCAGAGCCCTCAGCCGCCTCGGCGAAGTTAAGTGTCACTGAGCGGGAAAACCGGGGGCTCCGCTTTTATGGCTCTCCAAAAAGTACTTTCTGTGCAATTTGCAGGAGCACATCGCGGGGGGGTGGGGAGCAAAGCAGCCGGGTTTCCCCCGGCTCGGAGCTCTGCTGTTCAGCTCCCTCCCTGTTTTCGGAGCCCCTCGCAGGCTCTCGTGGCAGTGGGCTGATGCTAAATGAATGGAGTAAACATTTTTTAAAGCCCGCGGAAGCTCGCTTTAAAATGAGCTCCACGGGCAGCCCCGCTTCCCAGTCCTGACTTCCGAGGGGGGCATGGAAAGGGGCTACGAACAACTCCGCGCTGCCCCCCGCCGAAGCTGCGGGCTGAATGGGCTGCATCCGCGGGCAAAATCCGCCCTCGGCGGCGCCCGCGGAGGGGCTGCGGAGCGCGGGGGCTCCGGGGCCGCCTCGCCCGGCGGCGGGGGCTGAGCGCAGATCGGCATTTCCAGGCGATGCGACAATGGCACTTCGGGAGAGGAAGGGAAGGGGGGGGCGGGGTAGGGGTGGAAATAATGCACGCATCTAGCAACCTTAGCGCGGATTCAGGTCTTGCAAGTCAAAAATAGGAGCCCAGCGCGTCCCTTTCGGGGCCCGGGAGGAGGCTGTGTCCCCGCGCCGAGAGCCGGGAACAGTCCCCCTCGCTTCGACCTGCCTGGGAAAGCGCCGCAGCAAAGGCAAAAGGTGTTGCAAATGCAGGGCAAGCCCCCTCCGGCTACCTCCCCCACCTCCATCGGCAACGGGGGCACCTCTCTGCATACGATGACGGGGGTGAGGGAGGAGGTGGGGAAGGGGGGGGACGCCAGGGGGAA
>VYZW01001522.1:5613-20180 GCA_013401315.1 Balaeniceps rex | reverse complement strand
CGGCGGGCTCGGCGCCTCCAGGGACGGCGGCCGCCTGGGTAAGATGCGGGTGGTGTAACCCGACGGCGGGTCGGAGCTTTCCTGCCGCGACGGTGACGGGCACGGGGAATGAGCTCTGCTGAAGAGCCCTGCCCCGACGTCGTTCCCGTCAGCACGGCCGGGCTGCGGGCTTACAAATCTCCCCAAACTCCTTCAGCGGGGTGTCTCACACGGCCTCCTCCCTCTTTCGGCGTTTGGTCCTCTCCCGTGCAAACCACGGTTAGGCGCCCCTTCACCGTGGCACAAGGGGATCGCCACAACGGCCGGGGAGGACCCCCGATGTCTGCACGTCCCCCAGAGAAAATGCTCGCACCTGGACTCCATGTGCGACTTTGGCATCTCTCCCAGTCCCACACCTCCCTCGAGGTCTTGGACTTTGGCTGAGAGAGAGCCACCCCTGTAACTGTCTCCTCACATCCTTCCTCCCCTGCTCGGGGGTAGGCAAACACAAGAGAGCCCTTAGAAGGAAATAAAAAGTTACGTTATCGTATACAATGCTGAAGAGGGCAGAGGTACTGCTGCAACACTTCTTGCAGCGGCTATCTCGATACAGCAGTCATCTTGATACCTTATAAATTCTTAGCTGTCTATAGATAAATAAACATAATCAGGCAAAAAGCTACTCCAATCACATATGCAACCATTGACGAGCAAGGATCGTGCTGAGGAGACAGCTGAGTTATTTTCTGTCGAATAGGAAAAGTACACTGCAGACAGATGGGCTAAAGAAAGAGTAATCCTAGAACACTTCTTAAGGCTGAAAATATTCCCAAAGTGTTCTTAATCCAATCACAAGCCTCCCGAAGCCTGCTTCCCTCCCATCCCCAAAAGCAACCAGCGATGGAAGATGGACACAGTCCACCTGTTAAATCTCATAGCTATCAGAAAAGTCTTGTGGTCCCAACTATACTTTGTAAAATACTCGGTTCCCATCACTCCATGAAGAAATCCACAGGGCCCTACATCCATTCTGTACATCAAAGGATTAAGCTGCTGTATGAGATCAGGATTCCAAGCGGAGATTGTAAAGTCTGTAGTTTAAAGCATAGCAGCAAATAACTTTTACAACATCCATTGATCTCTTTGAAGCATATTCATGTATCCATTTCTCTGGAAGGAAGTGGTACATACAATTGCTAAAAGCCTGTAGCTCCAAAACTGCCGTCTCCACAGATTCATCTTGTATGGGCTATTAATAGTTCCATTAGTCTTCCCTCGAGTAGTTCTAGTAACAATACCATTATCCAAAGATTTTTTACATACAGCCATAAGCAAATAATCTTCACAGGCGAGCAGTGTTCCTAAGCCTGTTTGAAAGCTGTTCCGGACAAGAAAGGTCTTGGCGCTTGCACTGTGCCCAGCACAACAGAGTTTGGGTCTTTCTAGGGATGTCTGCCTACAGATTCACTATCATAACATGAATTAGCATCAGAGATCTAAACGACTATGGGTCTTTCATTTATTTGAAACCATCTTGATTCCCTCCTTAACCAAAAGTTCTTAGATTATAAACCAGTATGATATTTCTGATGGCAGCTCTGGGGATACAAACCTGTCTAGACTAATCCAAAAACTTGTTCTTGCATCATTTATATCCAGAGTACCTTAACATAGGTAAGCAACATGACATCCAGAACCCAGAAAGCCCGACTTCCTCAAGCGGCTGGTGGAAGCTGAGAAGCCAGAAACAGCTCTTGGGTTTGTTCCAGATTCCTTCCCAAAAGAGATGTGGTAAGTGTTCCTTCCACTGTTCCAATCCATCCTCTGACAATATGGATGATTGCTCCATCCAGTGCAAACACCAGTGAATATAACTGTGTAATTCATTGAAGAGAATACTGCAAAGTTACTGGAGTAGAGATGACCTATTTTCCACCAGCTTTGGTCTGAGATTTAAGCTTTGGTCTATCAACAGAAGTACTAATTGTCAGTGCCTTTTTTTTTTTTTTTTTTTCTGGAAACATTCATAATAGAATAGGAAATTTATAAACATAAAATAAGGCCTGGTTTCCACTCTCCATGAGCCTACAACCTCAGGAAATTTCCAAAGAAATTAGAGGAACTTCCTACAAGATTAAGCAGAAGAGAATGAAAAATAAGATTTTGCTACCTAACCCGTAACACTGATAAAGAGGCCGTTTGTTATTCTGTAGTCAGTGCGATGGCTTGTAGAGGGTTATTTGACCTCTGTTCCCAGAGGGGATCTTTTTAAATTGTGCAATCTAACAGCAGCAGTAATATTTTGCATCAGAACACAGAACTCCAGGTTGCAGCAAAGTATCTTTTAGAAAGACAGAAACAGACAGGTTAAACAGGCCTTGGAGATTATAAATAGCGACAAGGAACCCCCTTACCTTGCTCACTTCTTCATCTACCTCCTTTCTCAAAAGCCTGTGGATGCAGAAGAACCACACCGTGTAAATCAACAGGCTTATGCTGTGCACTGTTATGGGGAGATGTCACCTGTAGATAACAACCTAACATAACCCATACATTAACTATAACTAACTCCCCACCTGCGGAAGTCTGGGAGCTCAGTTGGTCTCAACTGGTAGTGCATTACACGAGGAGAGAACATTTTTTTTTTCCAAGCTGCTACGTTTCCCTGAAGGTCTGGCGATGCAGCCTGTGTGACCCAAAGTGTGTCGCCAACCTTACAGTGCCTGCTCACCACGTATGTAAGAGTGCAAAGGGTCAGGGTGCCCCTCCATTCTGCTCAAGGGGGGTCCTGTTTTCTCCACCCTTGTTCTCATGGAGTGCAAGCTACTCGAAAGTGATTGTGATAAGGCAAGTTTAAGGCCCTAGCTCAGGGGGTGCAGCAATGGTTTGACTTTGAAAGAGTCTCTGGCCAGGGATGGGAGAGCAGATGGTAAACTTCAGAAGAATTTTTCTGCCCGTTTCCTCAGTTCTTCAAGGAGCTCACAGCTCTGCACTGCCTCAGAATGCTCCTTAGAGGAATAGTCTTAGTCTACCAGTGCTAGAGGTGACCCTGTCTGTAAGGCCCGTATACTGGTTGGGTATTTCACTTTTGTGGCCAACCAGAGCAGCCAAAGATATTTACGTAGTCAAAGGCTACAATGGGTACTCAGGGAGCTGGGAATCCTGATACTCTGTTTCTAGAAAACCAATCCTCCCAGGAGTAGTACATTTTGCAATATTGTCTATATTTGTGGGAAAAGTTAACTTTTGTTTTTCCCTGGTTCTTTTTGAATGGTCTCCCTCTGGTCTCTGGGGACACACAAGAGAGAAGGAGAAGAGCAGGCACAGGCACCTTGAGTGCACCTATCAGGGGGGCCAGGGTGAATCACCACTCTTCCACTCTTTTCTTTTCATCCAACTGGTGGAACCAGCAGCGGCTGCTGCTTCATAATCAGCAATCTGCAGATGGCTGGGAGAATGCTTTAGGGAAGCATGACTGCGACTGACAAACAAGACCCAGAAAAGAACATTAAGGCTCACTCTCAGGCCTTCTCTGCACTGGGGAATTTTCTTCCCTCCTCCAAATTCCCACCATTGCTAACATGAATGCAGCTGCACAATTGTTAGGGATGTTGGGAGTCATAATATATGAGTTTTCATCTCATCAGCCATTTGCAGCACTGTGTCAATTAACCCTCCTCAGAGCAGGGTTAACTGATACAGTGCTGAAAACGGCTGCTGGAGCCGAAAGCTGTCTATACTAAGGCTCCCATTGTTGCTAACCCTGGTGCAGCTGCAGTGGAATCAGCCCATGTGGGATTATTTTGGTAACGATTCTCCAACCTAAAAACAGCCTAAAAATGCAATGTAGCCACCTTATGGGCCAAAACACGCTTCCGCTGCACCTCAACAGCTATGCACCTAGGCTGTCACCCTTCATAATGAGATTTTTCTTACAGTCCTTCCAGTCTAGAAGGTACTTTTTGTATTTCTGTACGAAATACTCAGTAGACTTCATCTCAGCAAACTGGTGTTCCTGTCACCTCCATAGGACTGCCTCTGCTCATTAGTTCTCACTAGCTCTGGACTAGAAGATGTGTGGAGGAAGAGCCAATTGTCTGGTAGTGTCTTTTCATTGATTCATACATTCCTTAATTCAAAATAAAATTTGCCTTTTGCTCATGGAAACTTTGTAATTTGATTTTGTTTTTAATTTCTTGATACAGATCTAGTTCTGTAGTTTATGGCTGGAGGTTCATGTTCACCGGCAGTTTTGCTTTTTTGAATGCCAACAAGTAAAGCCTTATTTATGCAGAGCAGCACCGTGAAGACTCAAGCTGATTTCTGATAGAGTAAAGTTCTATTTCAAATGAGCAGAGCTGGAAGAATCAGTCCCACTTTTTCCTATGTGCTTTAGGAAGCAGTTATGAAACAGGCTGGTGAAATGGGCGTTTCACCCCCTGCTGCGTAAGACTGATACTTCTAAAAAAACCTCTCTCTATCCTTCTCCCACATCCAGGTCCAACACTAACTAAAACAAGGAAGCGTTGTTTTGCAGTTGTTATACTTTTGAACAACTATTTATGAGACAGATGCTGGCAGTCAGGGGTTTCTTAAGTGCAGTTTGCAAGTGTGAAAATGCTGAAGCCCAGGCTCAGCAGAAACCTCAGTGAAAAACTCAAGCTCACTAAAGCCCTTGATTAATGACAGCCAGGTTTCAATTCATGCATGGCATTTTATGCAGATACAGAACATAGCTACATGCAGACTGATGGGCAACTGCATATGCCTATAAATATCTACAGAGGCTCAACATACCTGCGCAGGGAAATGGCAAAGGGGCAGACACAGAGGACATGCTGTCCACAGCCTCCCAGCTGTGGAGGTGAGCTGTAGAGCTCAGCTCAGGGTGCTGGGATGTTGAGCAAAAACTGATTTGGCAGAAACTTGGATCCAGCTGGGTATTTTGAGAAAGGAGAAAGGAACTGGCTCACTCTTGTTCATCTCTGATACTGCTGCGGTGGCTGTTTCTCTCTCCCAGGGATCCCTTTGGACAAAGTGAAGGAGTGGGCAGAGTAACTGAGCTGCCGGCAAAGCAGGTGCCACAGTAATCCGTGGACAAAAGGAAAAGCAACGTCTTGGCTACCCCTTTAGCTCAGACTGAGCTGTGGGGATGCATGACAAAGTTCTCAGGTCATGGTTGTCGCACAAGGAGCCTGCCTCTTGGTAAACACATTTATATATTTGCTTAAAAGGTTTTCATTAATCTCTTGAAAGGTTCTTATAAAAATGCTAAAAACCTACCATCCCAAATCCCAGTGGAACTGGATTTCTCCTCTCCCTTAGCCCTTTTCCCGTTCAATATTAGGCTCAGTATCTTGCATATGTTTTTATATGAAACTCTGTGATTAAAAGTGCTTAAGAATGGCTCATTTTTCTCTGCAATGAGTTCAGTTATTTCCTTTTTATACCTTCCAGAATTTACTATACCATATCTAAATATTGGCTGCAGTCCACATGTTTTAGATCATTCTCTATAATGGTCCTGTTGTTACAGAATCCTTTGTGTGTGTGTGTGAGAGAGAGAACATGCATATGTGTTGGAGGCGAGGCAGGGTGCATATAATTGTTTGGAAAGAGAAATTAGGGTATATTAATTCCATAAGTGATTTCTGAACTGATAACATAAAAGTGATAAAAATAGTAAGCGGTGAAATTATAGACCTCCAGTGCATTGCCTTGTATGTGTGGTAAATAATACTTCTGATCCCAACATGTTACTCTACTATATATATTCTACCAATAAAATGACTCATTCACCTTTCGTTGCTATATAATTTTAAAGATCAGATTTATTGTTGTCACATTTCCTCGTTTTTACTGATCTTCTAAATGTAGATCCTTCGACCTGAGTCGTACGTGTTAGTCAATGGTAAGCTACGTGAAGATGAAACTAAGGCAGCAGCTGCAAGTCCTTACTCATTACACAAAAAGCTCTACCTGCTAAAGACCGTACAGAGAATGTACACACGTAGGGTAAGTTAGCGACCTAGGGAAAAAGCAGGATTTGATGTTTCATTTGACAAATCATAAGCTTTAACCAAATAAGCAAAAAAACTTTACTCACGGTGTCATAATGTATGGATAGAGCTCATGAGGATTTAACTGAGAAATGCCTCTCTACTCCCAGGACAAAATGAAATGAGTAGCCCTGTCCCAGTGGACACCTTTGACTCTCGCCTGTGATTCCACACATAGAGGATGCATTCAAGTGGCAAACAGACAGCATCGATCTACTGCGTGTTCATTCCCTACATGGACAGATTTTGTGCACAGCAAGCGTGACTTAGCTCACAGCACATCAGATAAACCCGTTCACACTCACAGCAGGGTGAGTGTCCTCACAGTTGCGGGTATGGAGTCATGAGTGCATGGCAAATTTGCTCCCAAATTTCTTTTAACTTCTCCTTGTGGACAAGTCCTAAGGAAGTCTGACAGTGATGTAAATTCAGACCACTTTCCCATGTGGAGAAGTTCTCAACCACCCAGAACAGAACAGATGCAAAAACCTCTGCACTAACAATTCCACTCATGTCCCACCCTGTAGGGCCCTGAGTCAGGGATTAGGCAGTTCAGAGGGCTGAGTGGATATCATTTTGTGCTGGAATGAATTTCACCCAAAGAGAGTATACTTAGCTTCTATAATTTTTTTCCCCACAAGCTAAGATAAATTTCTGCTTTGGTCCATTAACAATACTTGTATTTTTAATCAGAATTATTTTGTACTATATTTTCTTTGGAATAACAGTAATACAGTTTATGTGAAATACAAACAAATGAGGGAACGATTTTTACCTAAATGTATGAATAGCATTTTGCAATTTGTCATTGTGATATATTTATCTTTTGAACTTTAAGTGAGCTCAACTGAAAAAAATGTTTCTCTTCAGCACATGACTGGAAAATATATTACACCAGAGAAGTACATTGCTGTTTCAGTTTAGAAATTAGTGGCTAAATATAATTTTCCACTATACTTACTTTCACAAAGTATGTAGTAAATTATTTACATTACAGTAAATTCTTAGTACATATTCCAAAAGGTGTTAAAATCAGCATTCTCGCTCAAATTAATGGATATTTTGTGAATGTGCGTTAAAACTAAGATCCTTAAGATCTTTTGTTGCCTCCTGAAGCCTTAAAAACCACTGTAAAATGGCTAGAACAAAACAAATTTGTCAAGAAAATGAACCCTGGGGGGAGGGAAAAGAAACAAGTAAGGAGCAGAAAGATACAGACTGGCCAGTGAAGTAACGACAGTTTACAGCAGCTGAAGATCTGGGTCTTGTATGTCGTACACCCGTCTCCTTCTAGTGGCACAGCATATGCTAGTTACTACGTGTACTCTTTCTAATCAAAACTTCGCACAGATGAAGAGGTGCCTATGGTTTCCAGCGGGGCATGCTGCATCACCGACTGCAGCAGCAGCAGGGGAGGTGGCCGCTCCCCAGTTCCACGCGCAGAACCATGCAGGAGCGCTGTGCCCAGGCTCCCTGGCAGCGCTGGCTTCGCTGCACACCTGCACAGGTAAGTCGCTCCCTGCTTCTGAGCTGCCCCAGCAAACAGGGCCGCTGGGAGCAAGCTGCTACTGCAGCAGCAAAATCGTTCAGCCTGCGCCTCGCTACCTCCCTTCCCCTGGATGGCTTGGGAACAGGGAGGAGAGCTGGCTGCAAGCTGGACGAACTCTTCCGGCAATGGCAGCTGCTCCCAGCCGCCATTTTGCCCAGGGGTCATTTGCCTGTCACATCCCAGACATGTAACCCTCATGTGATGGGAGAGCAGCCAAGCAGCCATCAGGAAAGGCTGGGGCCGGGTGGGAGCTGCGGCTGCTGCCAGAACAATTCATCTGACACACAGCCCGTTCCTTATACACTCCAGAGCTGTACCCGGGGAAGAAGGCTGCTGGGAACAGACTGCAGGCCTGATAAATTGTCCCGTCTGCCACAAAAGCCTGCACTCCGTAGGATGAGCACCTGTTTCCTACAACGTGCAGTCATCAAGTTTCCAAACTGTTCCGTTTCTTTGATAATTAGATTGCTTTTCGTCCATTTTCCCTATGTGCATATATGGAGTACAAAGGAGGGTCCAGAGCTTATAACACCAGTTGGGAGCTCAGGAAACGGAGATTCTGCCTTTCCCATAGGCAAGCGTGCGTTTGTGTCTGACCTTGGGCAAACCACATGCATCCAGCTCCTTGGAGGTGTTCGAATGCCTACCTCCCACTGAGATGAGCAAGAATGAAAAGTCTGTGCCCTATCAGGAAAAGGCAGATGTGAATATTCCCTATCGTCCAGGGCCATTATGAAGATGAAGACGTTTCTGGCCTACAGAAACTGGGGTAATGGCAGTCATTCAAAAATCATATATATGAGAGAGACTAGTGCAAACACTGAGGAAAAGCTGCATGGTTACCTAAGGCAAAGAAACATCTTTAAATGTTTTTAATTGTGACTCAGAATTAGTAAAAAGAGGTTTAAACAAATCTTCGTACCTAAAGTTCTGTCTGAAAATATTCGTGGCTTTTTATTTATTTTTTTGAATAATGATATTAGTAAGAGTCCGTTATATAATCACAAGAAAATTAAAACTCTCCAGGGCATGATCTTAGCTGTGTAATTAACTGGGGTGGTTAAAAGTACAAAGTGAACCTGAAGCAAGATTTGTACCAGAACCACACCTCATTATGTTTTGCTGCCTAAGTCTGTCATAAATAGACATGTTTATTACACATCTGCCATTTAAAGTATGTATTACATGCAATGTTATATTTTATTTAGATTTAAAAATTTAAAAACACACGATGACAAGCTGTGTTACTATTAACACATGCCTCAGGGACCAGGGGTGCACATTTACATTGTGCCTTAGGTTATACTACAATTCAGCCACTCCAGAGTTACAAATTGTTTACAGAAGTATATTGTGTAATTAGTGTGCCTGATTTCAGCCTATGGAGTTTCATTGGTGTGAAAGAACAATCAAGCCCTGTATATCCATTCACATTTATTAGACCAAACTTTGTAGTCTTGTCCTTAGAGCACCGCTCCCGCCTCTGCTTCCAACAGCAAATGGCACTAAAATCTCCAGAGCTTCCCAAACCAAAAGCAGTCACTTTCTTTCCTTATGATTATTTTCTTTTTTTCTTTTCTTCACAGCAGAAGTGATTCAGTACTGACTCAAATGTATGGGTGGAAAGGGCACGAGATGGTGCACCAGTTATATGCCTCTTAATTCTCTCTTCTTTGGGTTTGCTTTCCTGAACAGACTGCCCTCCTGGACTAGCTCCAGGGCTCGCTTTGAAGAAATCTTTCACAGAAAAGCTTTCACAGAAAATCATCTGTCCAGGATCTGCATGGAATGAAGGCCCTCTGCATGCATATGGATTATTTCCAGCAGATCCTAAGCAATTCACCTGGCTAGTGAGGAAAAACAAGTACAATTTCTTTAATGCAAGAATGATGAAGAAAAATGCCACCTACTAGACAGCTTTTCTTTGTAAGCTGGTTATCCAAAGTCAATCTCTATCACCATTTCCTAGTTATCAGATCCACTTAGTTGCATGTTATGGTAGGACAAATTTAATATATCTTACATATCTAAGATGTACCTCTGCATAATGAACACTTGATGTTGTGATGTTGTGGATAGCGTTACTTGGATCACTGGCAAAGGAAGTTAACCTTTAATACCAGCCCTATCTGTCTTTTCTGTAGCATTTCATAGTGTGGATCACCTGGCAGTCCTGACTGGCTTCTAAAAAGCTAAAGTAGGAAATATGAATGCTCAAAAATGAGTCAGGCCCATCCCTTCAGACCAAATCCAGGGATCTATAAAGTCCAGTGGCACCTTCAGCACCCAGTCTTTACCTAAGGAGTCTTTCAAAGTTTAGTCTTTGCCCGATCGGTCAATCTGCAAGACCTAGCAAGAGGGAAAGAGCTGAAACGCTAGCAATTTACAAAGCCTGTCCAGCTCTATACTTCTTATGAAATATAAACAGCAGAATCTCCCAAATTCCTCAATACCACACTATAATCAGACCTGTATGTAAAGGAACTGGCAAAAACTGAACCCAAGCCATCAAGTCTTAGAAAGAGGGATGCACTTAAAACAATTTCCATAACAGCAACATTCTCCACTAAGGAGACCTCTGTCCTCAGGTTTTTAACTTAGTTCAGAATCTTAGGGTCACTTCAGACACCAAAATCACTCCAGCAGAAGAAAAAAATTAAAATGCTATCTGAGCTTAACAAGAAAAGATGAAGATGCCTCCACTGGCAGAAAAGCTGCAGTGGGAGCTCAGCAGCCCTCTTCCTATTTTGTCTGCCACCACCCGTTTGAGTACGCTCAGGCTGGTCAGGCAATAAACTTACATATGGCTTGGAATCAGACACAGAATATATTGTCTCTTGATTGTCAGGGTCATGGAGGGAGCTGGGTTAACCACACACACATCTGAGTGACAGGGGATACTGAGGGAGGGGAAAACGAGTAGGGGACAGGAGGGGGAAGGGGACTACAGCTGTGGTCAGCGGTGCTGAGAAAGGCATATCAAGCATAACACAGAAAATTTTTCCATTTATCCCACTTACAAGAATACTTGGATATATTGACAATGTTTTTCATGCACTTTTTTTCTTGCACTTTTAAAGTCTGGCTACCTTAGTACCACAGGCCTAACTACCAGGCCTGATGGAAGGAAAAAAACACATATTAACACATTAGAACCCTCTTAATATTATTCAGAATAGCTTTTCCATATAGCAGTTTGATGCACAGCAGTCCAATGGCAGTTCTAGGGTCTATTTCCATGTGATTGAGTATGTATAACAACTAATGCCTTAGAGATTCTTGGCTCACGTGTGGAATAAAATTCTTTATTACCTGATAGGTTAAAATGCATACCAGAAATTTAACATAGATCCAGGCAGAGTATTGTTTATCCTACCCATTAAAGGACGATATTCCACATTTATGGAAAAAAAGAAATTTTTATTGTGGGAAGAGGGTGTTTGCAGGGTGTATTTAACTGCTTGAGTTTTGTCCCCTTTCTGTACAGAATAGCCAAAAGCAAGCCACTCCGAACAAGAACCAGTAAAATATATGCAACATACACCATGTGTCTCTAGTGTCTAAATGTATAATACCTGTCTCAATGAAAGTTTGAACTGAGTTTAAGAAATAGAAAGTCACTGTGCTTCTTCTTTGTCCTTAAAGCCAAATGTTTAAACTTCTGTGAGTCTAGTAACAGATGTTTTAAATACAAACATGTAAGTCATACTTTCACATAGAATTATTATTTTATAACAGAGTAGTTGGAATAGGTGCTACATCCATATTAGAAGTGAACAATTAGTAACCTCATTTTGATTTCTGACAATGTATAAGGTAACATTTGCCCAGTAACATCAGTACAGATGCTTCCGTTGAGTTGAATAAGATTCTCAGAGTGTAAATTGTAAGTAAATCCCCAATATCTAGATGTCAGACATTTGAACATTGGTTTATTTCAAGTGTGCATGTCCTTTAAAACAGAATATATTTATCTGGAATTCTTACTGTTTGACAGATTGAACACTCTCCTAAATGCATGAACTTTGTGTGAAGTAAAAAAAATTAGATGGAACATTCATACATTAATTGCCATAACTAAATAATGGAATAACAGAGCTGCATGGAATATAATACTCTCCTATTTCCAAAAGTCTATCTCAATCAAACCAAGACAGCTTATCTTCACTGAGAGTTCAATACTTCATAGGCTAAGTACTTTGGCCAGGACCCAGTTGAGTAGGTAATTCTCTTCTCTTCAGTGGGGTTAGTCACATGCCTAAAATTAAGCAGGAGATTATGTGCTTTGCTGGACAGAATGCAGAGTACTCCAGATCTTTTCAGATTCTCATCTGCAGGCTGAATATATTGACACTTTGTATTTCGTTTTGTTGTATAGGGCTACATAGATTTGAAAAAGTAGAATCAAGAGGGAAACTGATGCAACTATGAACAGAGACTTGAAATTGGTCTCGGTTTTGATCCAAAAAGTGACCACCAATCTGTTTTTGCAGGATTCTGCCACTGCTGCAGTCAGCAGAGAAGATTAGCTGAAGCCATCTTAGTTTTGAAGATAGGTGCTGTTGGAGAGATGTTTGTATTGCATCAGTACACCTATTACGTTAACATTTAGGGCAAGCTGCAAGGCTCTGCTAATTTTGCACAGACTTGGGAGTCTCAATACAGAGACAGTGTGGGGAAGACTGCAGAGCACTGAAATATTTGGGAAAGGCAATTTGCTTTTGACATCATTATTTGATAATTTATTTTGTTCTATGGGGAGGACAAGCTTCTCAGAATTGTATACTTTTAAAAGAAACCCCTAGTAAGTTCTGCAAAATAGATGGCATACCACCAGCAATCATGTTAAGCCTGTTCTTCTAAAGAAAAAATCCATCAATTTCAACCATACTTGAAAGAACAGTTGAAGTCTCAAAAATAATTAGGCTCCTACAAGTAAATGAGAGGGATCTAAATGACTGCTCCAACAGAGGGAAAGTTGGGCAGAATTCAGGTGTAATATGTTATATTTGACAGTAGCCCTTTATCCAATCAGTACAAATGATTGACTGGCCATTCAGAACATGTACTGTTTCAGGCTTGCTGCAAAACTCCTCTTTTTGTCTGGTAGGGAAAGTCAAATGTGGGATTGTTCACAGCAAAAAGGAGGAGGGGAACCAGAGGATAACCAACACCCCCAGAGAGTGTGTTCAGGCTTCATTAGCTACTCATAGAACAATGCATATGGTTGCTACAGATTTAGCTGTCATTTAAGACTTTAGATCGTAAGTGAGTAGATGTAGAATCCAGCAGTAGCTAGAGCAGGAGAGTGTGGGAAACAGCATGAATGAAGCAAAAAGGGATTCAGGTGATCAGTGTTTATGGGTAGGAACTCCAGTTATAGAAAATACATTTTTTTGTTCACACTGGAAACATATACACACTGAAGAGACATTTATTGGATACAAGAAATATGATGTTGCAAAAAGTAATAAAAAAGGAGATATAGAGAGTTATTAAAATGGAATATTAGAGAAACCAAACCACATTTATGTACTCATTTCCTCTAAGAAATTTTGCAGTGTTTGAAATCTAAGATTTGTCTCTCACAAAAAGTAATCAAGTGTTCTCATGGATTTCCACAGAACAACACTCTGGGACATGATGGACAAGTAGAACATAGTAAATGTGTAGACAGGCACAGGTGCAGAGTTACTGGCAGCTCTGCTCTGAGAATCCAGTAGGTTCTTCAGGACAGTTCTCATTGTGGGATTATTACTAACGAGTATTCCCCCTTTCCAAACAGTTTTGCATTTTTATTTATTTCTGGAATGCTGCTTGCTTTCGTGAGATGCTCTTTTGAAAGAAGATGCCTCAAATACAAGCAGGGGAATAGTAGCCCAAAGACATAATCTTTTGGATGTTCATCTTCTCTGGGGTCATGCTTTGCAGGGAGAGGCAGCTGGAAGAAGAACTGAGTCTCCTTCCTTCACTTATAATGCCAAGGGTTTTAGTAAAACAGTGAAACAAATCCCTTAGATAAAACAATACTGTCTCTCCTGACAGNGGTCTACAGGAGAGATCATCATAAGTCTTTAAGCAAAAAACTGAAACATCATCATTTAAGCCTGGGAACACTGGTTAAGGGCAACACTACTCTGCTTTGATGTTCCAGAAAAATGTAAACAAAAGATGTAATTTGTGAGGTTGAGGATTGATCAAGTTTTCAGAGTGTAAAATAGCCCTACAGGAATCTGGTGGAAGTATCTGAAATTACTGTAGGGAAGAAATTTGATCTTATTTTAAACCTGATTAAAGCCTTCTGCATCTCCACAAAAACCTCCAAAACCCTGGAGATCTCTGATGGTTTACCCTCTGGGGAGAACACACAGATATGAATTTTAATAGTGTCTTTTGGTAATGTGGTGGATAAAGACAAATTGATTACAGCAGTCAGGAAAAAACCAGGTGATGCATTACCAGGGCCACTGGGTTCATGTTTTCCCAGACATGGTGAAGGCCACCCAGATCGTAAAAGAAAGTTGATATCTTTAAAAACTTGAGTTCTATGATTTGGGGCTTGATATGGCTTTCTTGTTTCCAGATACACTGGATTATATCAAAAGAAAAATAAGATGTATGGTCCAAATTCTGTTCTCATGTACACAAAACCAAATCTAGGCTAAAACTTCTGACATCAATGGATTTGCTCCAGATTTACACCCAACAGAAGAGCAGTACTGTCCTTCTGATTATAATGATGCCTATAATTATTTAGTTTCTGAAGAGCAATGTGAAACCAAAAGAGAGTAAAAGTCTAAGAAATCTGAACTCTGAGATAAGTGTGTCTACATATTTTCATGAAATACCAAACAGAACACTCATGTAGAAGTCCCTTGTGAAGATACTTGTGCCTGGTCTCAAAGGACATGGTTGTTCAAAATCTGTTTCCAAGAGAGCGCCAGACATGCACCCTGATGGGACATAAAGTGAGTGTACTG
>VYZW01001515.1:8386-20575 GCA_013401315.1 Balaeniceps rex | reverse complement strand
AGGGTCCTGATCCTGAATCCACTGAAGGCGATGACAAGACATACATTTGTGATGAAATCAGTGTCTAGACTTGCAATGAGCTGCAGAGAAGATGGGAGAGACAAGCGGGGCTGGAAAAAGGGGACTGAGGGCTGAGGACCTTCACTGCTGGACCATGGCAAAGGGATTCAGAAAAGTACGCTTCACACTCAGGAAATGTTGAGATATTTTTCAAACAGCAGGGGCCCAAATACCACAGCTTGGTAAACTTTAAAAGGCTTGATAAAAAAAAAAAACCTTCAGAGGAAATCAAATAAAAAAATATTTAATGGTGCTNTAAAAAAATATTTCATGGTGCTTTTATTAATATGGATAGTCTATTAATTAGCTCTTCCTAGTTAGCACGCTTCTCTTTACGTACTTACAAACTAACATTAATATAAAGCAGTGTTACATATTAAGAACACAGATGATCAGGGAGAGCAGTGACCATGCACGCATGACTATCAGGAATAAACTATCATCGTGAGTGAAAGAAAGAAGGTAAAAAAGAAAGAATATCCTTTCCCCTAAGGGTGGAATAGGTCTAGTCGCACTATTTCTGCAACAAAAGATTGAATTTGTCTAAATCATTCCGAAGAACCTATGTGATCTGACTTATTCAGCAACGTGTTCATCACAGTTTTGCTGTCAGAACCGTAAGGGATTGGTATTTCCTTTTTTCCCCAGCATTTATAACCCAACCAAATACTTTTTTTTAAAAAAAAAAAGCTAGTAAAGGAGTCCAGAGAGATTATAAATGCTGCGCAATAAAACGGGAGCAGAAATAAGGAAAGCATTAGTTACAACAGTTAATCTGTACGTGACATGTCAGTGTTTAAGCATATATCTAGAGAGAAAGGCAGAGCAGATTCCTTCTCTTTTTTATGAGCAAAGATACATACGATTTTAGTACTTTAATTAGCTTTGTACTTTAATTACAGCCATACAAACCTTTATTTCATTTTCTGTTTTCTGTCACAAAGATCTCTGGAAAAATACCATATAGATGAGTTATTTTCTCTCTTTTAAAGCTGTAGCATTAACTATTTTGTCATTTAATAATCAAAAAGCCTCATAAATTCTACTTTGCACCCGCGGACACACTGCTAATAACATTTTGCACATGGAGAGCTTAAACGCTCTCTCCCTCTGCCTCAGTGTAAATACTGCTCCTTTTGTTTACTCCTGCTAAGCAGCAGAAGGCCTTCTGGGATGCTCAAAAATTACAACGTGCTTATAATTATTGTTAGTAAATTAATACAGAAGCACAAGTAAATACTGCGTGCAGTATGTAAATATTTTTTTTTTATAAGCAAATCAGATGGGGAATACCAGGGTACTAGAACCTCAAGGTCTAGGCTTAATCCAACTCTTTAAATTGTAAGTTTTAAACAGTGCTCTCCTTGCTCTTGTTCTCATCAATGTCAGAAAATCCAGAGATTACCTGTGGCAAACTGTGGGCTGAGCGTGTTTTCTACATGCTGTAGGGATAGGCTGTGTCTAATAGGAATGAACAGGCATTTTTGTTGAATGGACCATACAATCAAAATGCAAATAAAGATTTGACTGAACACTCGTTAGAAAAATATTTTTCATCATTAGCTGAGAAGCTAAACAGAAAATAAAACTGTCATTAGTTAAGGGGGGGGGGGAAATCATTGTAAAGTTCTCTACGCCCCATAGCATGGATTGCTTACTCAAATTTTTCTTTTATTGCAAGTACCTATGTGAAATACTTCTCAGATTTGCACTTCCTTTCACATATACTTCTCCAATTTCATTTTATCTGTATTGTACATTACTGCAGTATGAAAAAGGGAAATATTTCTTTGTGTCACAGCTTTGGATAATGTTGGTTTAATGAATTATAATTAAGTCTTATGTGACCCAAACTAACCTCCCTGAGCAACTGGTCCTGTGTGCAAAATCTGGCGTCCAATTTCCAGAGCTTTATGAATTACTGATTCTGTTTTCAGTCTTTGAAAACAATAATGTGATAAAACAGTGTTGCTATTATATTTGTGAACTGAAAGAGATGCTGAGAAAGATTACAGTTCTTGGACACTACTGCACATTTATCCATCTGTCTAGATTTGTATATGGAAATAACATCACGGTTGTATGTTGTGTATACTATTCACAACTTACTCAAGTCAGTAAGTCGCTTTTGATTTTAATGCTTTACCATTTAATTGACATTAGTGTGTAATAATGTAGATGGTTTGTGGCAACTCACAAATAAGCTATTAGCCATCACAGACAAAACGTCATTAAAGCCGTTTAACGTCATTAAAGACCATGCAACCCCACACCAGTTGGTGAGGGAGTGCACCAGTATGCTGGTCCAGTGGCTAAATCCTGCCTAAACAGAAGAGACAGAGAATATGGAGGCTGATTTAGCTATGGGTTATTGTACAACCTGTACAGCTGCGAAGCAATTATGCCGCAGCCTGGGGGTATATTCCGCTTCCCTGAAGCCTCCACTGATGTCTCCTACGTGAAGCTGATTCACTCAGGCTTTGCGTGCGGTAAACACTCAGCTCTGATAGCGTTGCGGTGAATTAACTGCTGATGAACACAAACGTATGTATCCTACAATTACCCGTGTGTATTCCGTTTGGCTTTGTTCTCAATCAGCTTTATAGCTGCAGAACTGTATGGCCACCGCTAAAGACAAATAGGCCTCTGGCATCAAAGTTTTCTGTCAATGAGCTGTCAAAAGCAATACTAAGTCAGCGGTGCTTCAGTCAGGTTTAAATAAGCATAAAACAGACAACACCCAACAATCCAGCAACTGGTTTATGATGGTACCTTTTGTTCTGGCGCAGAACCTCCGAGCCCTTTCTCCAGTTAATAACTGCTCTGGGAGAAGCACTGGGTTTACAACCAATTGTAACTTCACCTCCAACTTGAACAACAGACATTTTTTTCACAGGGTTTTTGGAAAAATCAGGTGCCGCAGCTAAAAATAGAGAGAAGAAGAAAGAAGAGCAGAACAGTATGGAGCTGACAAGTTACTAAATGAACTTGCTAAATTCTTCTCTTGGAGTTACATAGTAGGTGAATCCAATAATTGCTTTGCTTCTGAGGTTTCTGCAAAAGCAGATATATCAAACATGAAAAATGTATTTAAGTACCGAAGAATGGAATTCATTGTATCTTATTTATGCCGTTTCTAAACTGTCTACCCAGAAATTCTCTGCTCTGACAATCTTTCCTTAGGGTAATCTGCAGACTGAGAGAATGGGTCTATCTGTGATGAAGAATGAGGTCCCTGAGCAGAGCAATATCAGCAGGATAAACATCACACTCCTGATCATAGAACGGTTTGGGTTGGAAGGGACATTAAAGATCATCTAGTTTCAACCCCGTGCCATGGGTAGGGACACCTTCCACTAGACCAGGTTGCTCAAAGCCGCATCCGACCTGGCCTTGAACACTTCCAGGGATGGGGCATCCACAACTTCCCTGGGCAACATGTTCCAGTGCCTCACCACCCTCAGAGTGAAGAGTTTCTTCCTTATATCTAGTCTAAATCTACCCTCTTTCAGTTTAAAGCCATTACACCTTGTCCTATCACTACATGCCCTTGTAAAAAGTCCCTCTCCAGCTTTCTTGTAGGCCCCCTTCAGGTACTGGAAGGCCACAATAAGGTCTCCCCAGATCCTTCTCTTCTCCAGGCTGAACAACCCCAACTCTCTCAACCTGTCTTCATAAGAGAGGTGCTCCAGCCCTCTGATGATCTTCGTGGCCCTCCTCTGGACCCACTCCAACAGGTCCATGTCCTCATGTTGGGGGACCTAACGCTGAACACAGTACTCCAGGTGGGGTCTCATGAGAGTGGAGTAGAGGGGCAGAATCACCTCCCTTGACATACTGGCCATGCTTCTTTTGATGCAGCCCAGGATACAGTTAGCTTTTCGGGCTGCAAGCGCACATTGCTGGGTCATGTTGAGCTTCTCATCAACCAACACCCCCAAGTCCTTCTCCTCAGGGCTGCTCTCATTCCATTCTCCACCCAGCCTGTATTTGTGCTTGGGATTGCCCCGACCCATGTGCCCAGCCACACGTATTCATCTGCAGAGTTCAGAGTATTCAATTACAAATACAGTTTTTCAATGGCTTTCTGTTCATAAACTAACACTGTTTTCTGAAAATGTGTTTATTCGTCCAGCAATTTATGTGAAAATTCACTCTTGGAGAAGGAGAAAACACAAGACCTGTACAACAGTTAGGTGCTCTTAAAGTCTGTGTTTTACTGGTTTCACTAGTATTTGGCTGTTGAACAAACTTTATATTTGGATATCTATAAATTTGGATATCTATAACAGAATACTTTTTATAACATATGAAAAAATTCAATTTTATGTGCATCTCTGGTAATCGTTAATGAGATGATTTGCTATATATTATTAGTTTTTATATACATATTTGCCATATGCTCTTTGTTTATAGTTAAAACTATTTTTCCCACTTTCTGAAATTGACTTTTAAAAACTGCAGAATAACTATTAATAACTCATACTGCTAAGCGAGAAACAGCGTTCATTAAAATTGTGTGTATGTGATAAAAAAGACCACACATGGGATTAGAATTTTTCTCCAAACCAATAACAAAATAAAAAAAAAAAAACCAAAAAAAACAACAACACATTCACACATGGGTGATGAAGAGCAAGCAGCAAAGAAATATCGCTAGACTTGAACTGCCAGGTGGAATTTAATCTACTCATTTCTTGATTTCAAGTTTTTTAAATGCCTGTCCTGTTATACTCAGTACCTGCTTATTTTAGTGGCATTTACTCACCTATCACCCGCAACTCAGCGTTGGCATAAATAGTATCGTACTTGTTTTCTGCCACACACTGATAGAGGCCAGAGTCTGACATATTCAGCATATGTATGATAAGAGTTCCGTTTGCTATTTGAATTCTTTCCTGATAAAAGAAAAACAAGCAAAAATCATTGACAGAGCCAACGAGCGTACAATCCCAAAGTTTTGTGGTATCACACTGATGCACCGGATCATAATTCAGAAACAGAAATGTTATTTTCTTGGAAGTAATGTGAATGAATACATCAGAAATACGATGTATACCTTGGCTATATATGATGGTGGTTACGTTTTCAGACCTCTTAGCTCTTAAAACTTTTCAAGAACTCCACGCACGTGCCGCGGAGTCATCGCCTTGGGCAGGTTTGCCCAGATGCTCCAGCTGTGGCCTGTGTTGCTCTGCATTGCTGAGCTGTGGATCTGTGGGTATGCTTCACCCCGAAGCAGACGCAGAAGCAGCTACTGCAGGGCAGGTACAGCTGCTCCATGCTGGGAGCCTGGAGCATCTTCCATACTGCTCCCAAGAAGCAGGACCTGCAGCCCTGTCTGGGGGCACGGTGCAGCATCGCCTACCCCCTCATCTGATTAGATGAATCCGATGATGAGCATCTAAGATGATCAGAAGAGCTCCGCAGGAGACAGAGGTGCTCAAATAAAGGAAAAAATTTCAAATGTCATCGGATCACAAGTCACAGAAAAATGATCCACTGAAAAGCTCTACTGAAAGCCAACACTTTTAAACTCCTGTTGGAAACCCACAGGCAGCTGTTCAGATCAGAGGGAGAGCATGCTCCTCATGGCTTGCATTTCTATACACGCTAAGTTTCTTCGGTGCAATTCTGCTGAAACAGAGGGAACTGCACAGTAGGTAAATTTGGACCAGAGCTTGGGTTTTGGTGTATTAAAAGGAATTTTATTTGCTCTGTTTTGGCACATACTAAAAAAGCCTGTTTCATGCTAGAAGCGTAACTTAAAGCTAAATATTTTGTGATTTTACAATTACTAGCCTCTGGAGACAATAATAGCTCCTCTGCAAAGTGTAACACTGAGAAGAGGAGAATATGTTCCCCAAAACAGATCAGTGTGGAAGAAACCCACAACAGGGAATATAAATTCCATCACCAAATGCAAGTCTGAAACAACAGATATTACTATTATTATTATTATGCTGCTCCTTTAGTCTGGCTCTGCTGCAGTAATGGGAGCACACATTGCTGGGGTATGCATTACAGGCTTTGCTGAACAGCTACAAGCATCTGAAAACGTATTTGTGAACTGCTGAACGTATAAAACCTAGATTGCTGGGTTGCCACAGATAAGCCAGTTGCGCAGCCCGTTGCGGGGATTTCTCTTGCGGTGCTTGCAGAGGGGAGAGTGCCACCTATTGAGGCACAGAGCTCTATTTTCCAACACTCTGGCTTTTCCTTGGAGGTCTCCCAACCAAGATCTGACCCAGACCAACCTTGTTTAGCTTGGAAATTTGATGAGAGCGCAGCCCGAGGTTGTATGGCTGGTGTATTGCAAACTAATTAACAACATTACATTACTTATCCACTGTTAATTTTTTTTTTTTTTGAGGCTCTTGCTACAGATATCTTTTGCATACTTAGTTTTTGCCTTCAGGCTGTTTGCTATCCTCTCGATGCACTCTATTTTTACAAACAGCCTTTGAATATAAAAACCCCTTCTGAAGCAACACTCGTGTTCCGTACGCATGCCGAATTCCCCACCATTCTCTGCTGGCTCTTTTGAGCTACGCAGACAAAGAGAAGAATAAAGCACACCATGTACACAAGCAGGAATAATGCAGGATGACCAACTAGGTGGTCAGGGAGAAAGGCTTGACAAAGAATAGACAATATCCTCAGAATCAGCCCCAAGGTGGAAAGTGTCTGGAAGGTATTCTTCCTGTGATATTTCCAACAAGCAGGGTGCTGTGACAGACTGAATATTTTATTACACCTCCCTTGTACTTTCACCTCCAAACTACCCATTTTGCCCATTGAGCAATAACATTCAGCATTTGGTTGCCTGAAGTATTCCATTTACAATACACTGTAAGCACTGTGAAAATGCTGGTTGAAAATGTGTCTGTAGAGTGTTTTATTCTTTTTTTATTCAAACTATGCAATTGAAGAGTGACAGATTCTAAATATCACTGTCTTCAAAGAGAGAGAAGCTAGATAATCTTGCTTGGGAAGAGGTGACGACGAGTAGAATATTCAGGTTCAGAAAAATTGCAATCCAAGTAAATTCTGGCTAGCCTTCTCAGATGCTAGTTGGGCTCTGTGTAGGACTAATCCAGCAGAAGATCATATGGAAGATTGGACCCCCCTCCAATTGCTTCAAATAAGTACTACGAAGTCAAACAAGTGCCGGTTCTGCAACCCAGCAGGTGCTAATTTACCCCATATGTTTTGGAAATGATTCTGTGTCTGTTCTTGCTAGACAGAAATTAATCACAGTAGTATTTTTTTTTCCAACCAAGTAAGAACGCATTACAGATGAGCCATGCCATTTTATGCCCAACAAATGCTGAATAGATGCTTAATAAAAAGGAAAACTTGGCCTCAGCAGAATGCAAATGCAGCAAAGAGTCTCTTGCCACAGAAGTCATTCTCCACGAGGTCACCAGCAACTGAAGATTGGAAGATGGACGTGCCAAAGCTTGGCCACCACAGAAGTGTAATTATACTGCCTGGGAAGAGACAAAGCTGGACTCTCAAAAACCTGTCTACATAAGTATCTGATCAGCTTTCTTAAGTGTTTGAGCTCCCTTCTCCTCCTGCACTCCTACTGCTTCACTACTTTCCCTTCCACTTGGTCCTTCTCTTTCTTTAAGTGAGTTTTTTCACTTATTCACCTTTTCCTTATAACTTCATATGGTTTTCTTTAGTCTATTATTCCTCTACATAGCGCCAGAAAAGTATTAACCTCAATATTAGCTGATTTTCATAGCTGACAGATTAATTCAGTTAAAGGATTAACATAGCACAAGAACGGCCATGCTGCATGAGACCAAAGGTCCAGCCAGCCTGCAGATGAAGAACAGAAACAGAAGAAAAGCGCAAGTTAACAGGCTGATCAGTTTGCAACGCCAGCTCTGAAATGCTCTTCCACAGTCAATTGGCATCCTACCGGTTTCCCAAATTACAGATTATGCCTACAAATGTGGTTAGTGTTTCTGGACAGACCCTCTTTTCATAACTGTAATTGTTATTTTTAAACCCGTCCATACCTACTGCCATATTTTGTAGCAATTAGATGCTCTGTGAGATAAATCATACGAAGAAATTGGTGTATCTATTTATACATAAACTGGCAATACCATATGTTTTCAATAGATGAACTCCAAGAACCAAGGCTTTTTGTTACAAAGAGTTTGTGCTGTTGGGTTTATTTTGATATGTTAAGCTTTAATAAAATTTCTGAAAAAAGGTAACGTACTGCAAAATGAATGTCATGACTAAATAATGTAAAAAGACGAGCAAGAAAGCAAAACAAGACGACAGGAACCTTACCTCTGATGCCAGCGGCTGGCCATTTTTTAACCAACTGTAGGAAGGGCTTGGCTTTCCTTTTGCCTTACATTCCCAAAATAAACTGTCATAGAGAGACAGAAAGGCATTTTGGATTTTTTTATCCCATTCCGGGAGTGCTGAAAAGAATATGCAAACCATTTTAAACAGGAGAAAAATGATTTCTCTGGAGGTATGCTGCCATTAATTAATGAACTGAGCAAGGCTAATTAGTATTTGTCCAACAAATCATTATATTGCAAGTGAATTCTGCACAACAATTCCCTGGCATTAAATTTCAGGACTAACTGGGGAAAATGTTAGAGACCAAGTGGCTAGTGGACAGGAATTGCAGTTTAGATATTATTCATTTTTATGGCCAAACTTTGCAGAAGCAGCGATTTTAAATGCCTGAAATTCTGGACACGCTCTCTGAAAGCACCGAGACCCCTATTTTCCAAAAAAAACCCCAACCCAGTCCTCTTCTCAAGGTACTTGGATCTGGGCACCAAAAATAGAAATACCAAACCAATTAGGCAGCAGCTAATAAAAATCATGGATTGTAAATATTACCCCTCTGTTTTACCCACATACCTGAGACCATGGGTTCAGACCGTGGGTTCTTTGGTTGTAATTTACAACACAAATACTACACAAAGGAGTTAGGGCTACTCAGATTAGAATAACACCTTCTGAATACTTGTGGCACATTGACATAAATTCATTGCTGAATTTGCAAGAACCACATACAAGCTCTGTAAACATCCAACTAAGTGCTCAAGGACTGAGCTGAGCAGGAATTAGCTTGAGGCAGGCTGACATTCAGAATAGTTGTCAATATATAGGTGAATATGAGACCTGGGGAGAACAACTAACCACCACCTAACTTTGGGATAGACCAAAGCCAAATGTAAGTGAGATACCAGGTTGCATCCCTCTGCCTCTAGCATAAGTGGCTGGTGTCTTAACATCCCGTGAAAGATTTTTGGCTGGGTTATTAAATCCTAATGCTGTACTCTCCATATGTATTAAATATATATACACACACATCCATGTAGTTCTTGCACAGAGCAATTTAATTTTAGGAAGAGAATCGTTATCCTTTGAGACTAGCTGAACAAGCTACTAAAAAGCTTCCCTCTACAGCGTGACCCTGCGGGTAGCTCATGACTCTGCCCCAACAAAGTACCTCGAGATGGTCCAACACTAGATTAAATCAACGTCAATGAGCCGCTTCCCAGAATGGGAAAGTACCTGGGATACAGTTCACCATGCTTAAAAGTGATTCTAATCACGTCATTTTTAACGCTCTCAGAGCCTAAGGCATGGGATCTAAGCATCATACACAAAGCAGCAGACAGTGTCCAGGAAAGAAACCCTATTTCCTAGAGACAAGCTGCCGACAGAGTAAAAACACTGCAGAACAAAGATTGAGCAAGAGAAAGTCAATTATGTAGATAATACACCAGCCCACTCCTAATATGATAAAAAAAATCTTGTGCAAAAGTTTCATGAGCACTGTTTATATATTTCGCTATGAACAGCTATTAATTAATTTACAAAGCACATTTAATAAGCACATTGTTTTAGATTGTATTAACTGATCATAATTTTGTAATTGCCTATGCTGTTATCAATCATGTCCAGGTAATCTACTGAACTTAATTTTAATGGAACTGCTTGACTGATGTTCTGCAAAAATTAGTGAACAATAAGAACAAAAATAACCCACTAAAAGCAAAGAAATAATTAAATATTCAAAACAGCAGCAGACTGCTCTATTCCTGGCATCTATCTTGATATTAGCCATGGCTGCAGGAGACTGGGAGCTTATCAGCAAAGCCTGCACCTCTTCATTAGAAGAGATTTACTTAAAATAAAAATACTTGCCAAGGTCTTCTCAACAGATGTTAATTGTAGGCTCAGTCTATCTTTCTGCAATTTTTTTTTTTTCCCTCACTGTTATTTTTTTTTTTCCCTTCTCCTTTGAAAGATTTATGAGGTGAAGAAAAGATCTCCCTTCTTATTCATGTCAAAATACGTTGCTTTTCCTGGGTATTAACAATGGGACTAAAGAGCATATAATTCACCCTGGCCATGAGGGACCATCATGCGTGCCCTGGATCACACAAAATGAATGCACGCGGGAAGGAAAAGGGAGAAGAGTTTCACAGAAATATTATTCTCCACTTTTAGACAAGGAGGAAGGAGAGGGAGGCAGTGGAATGAGTTTCCCCTGCTTTGCCCTCATCTGTTTATGGAGCAATACAGATCAGCTAGAATAGGAGGTGAAATAATCTTACACTCCCATGACCCAAAACCTCATGAATCCTTCCCTGATCTGCATCTGGGGCAGCGCGGCTTTATGCTGCTGTGAGCTATTGAGAGTAAATCTTTTTGCCTGCCCTTAATGTTTCATGTAAATGTACCAGGGATTTCTTCCTGCCTCATATTAACCTTTACAACTTCATCATGGCACAGCCCACATTTTCAATCTGAGTTTTAATGCAAACTATCTTTATTTGCTGAGGATGTAATTCAGTGAAGGTCACTGCAGACCTCCAATCATTTTATAATCCGCTTAACCTGAACTACATTTCGTATCTCCAGCAAGGGGCTAATAGACTTCATCTACAAAATACATCTGAACACCATCATGCTCTGNATTTCAAGAACTCCTTTGCTTTTGTGGTGTTCAATTTTCTTTGTCAATGAGTTTCCACCAGACCTCTTCCAGCTAATACTAGGGACAGGACTAAATAATTGTATTTCATTAGGGGAAAAGAGAGAGCATTTGTTATAGCAGAGAAAAGATAATGTGAAATCCTTTCATAAGAGTAATAATATTTAAAAAAAAGAAATCCTTTCTCTTTCTAAGCGTGACATACAGAGGTTCATAGGACTGAGATTTTATAACCTGTCCAATTTATTTAGGGGCACAAGTCCAACAGCAGGATGAAGTCCTTTGTCAATTCTATGATTGCTTCTTAGGCTAATTTGGATTTTCCCCACAGTAACTCTTACTTAGGGCTCAAACCTGCTTTTAAACCCTGTGACACCAAAGGAATGACTTTGGAAGTCCAAATAAACACCATAGAAGCACTGAATTAATGACTGTTTTTCAGAGCAAACAAATTCCCTGTAGCATTAGAGGTATTTTCACACCTCAAAATAGGAAATATTGGACAAGAATTCAAAGGACCTAAAAATACCAATAAATCTAAGTATAAAAAAACGGGAGCCAGTTTAGAGGAGGGCAGAGAGACAGTTGAGCAAAGAAGTGGAAAGCATGAGACACTGAGGCTGAAAGGAGATAGAGACAAAAGAGAATATTTCTTGTTTCATGTTGTTGTAGCTTTCTATCATTTTCATTTATATTTGGTTCAATGTATTCTATACAATAAAAAAAATAGTCAAGCGTGAAGGCGGCTATAAATACTTCTTGGATTCCTGGTAATATCACAAACCATACGAGCCTCACTTTCATGATCTATTATGTCACCAAAACACTTTGAAATATTAATAGTCTTGGATTTCACAGTTGCTTTCTGTTTCTGCAAACTAAAGTAAGCTGCTTTTTCTAAGCAGACGAGCAGTTACGTTTTGAACAGCTTTTTACAGAGGCTTTGGCTAAATGCTGACTTCTTTTCCATTGGAAGAAACATCAACAGCAAACGCTCAGTACTGAACTCGAAAACACAACTTTCATGGAAATTAGAAGTGCACATTGCCCTTGTCTGCCAGTCCCCAAGGTCCCCAATGTCTCTGGCCTTCAGCACTGACTTACAAAGTCTTTATTCCTTTTTAGCAGAGGCT
>VYZW01001492.1:1226-17162 GCA_013401315.1 Balaeniceps rex | reverse complement strand
GATTTGTCTTGCTTTTTTGTCCCGTAACCCAGATATCTGGGCACATCACCTGCATAAGAGAGAGACAATTCTCGTATCTGCCTGAGATGAGTTAAGTTCACATCACCCATCTCACAGAAGCATGTCCAAATTATTGTGCTATGGGCTGTCCAGTCTTCCCAGTCCTACAAAAAACACACCAAAATTTGCTAAGGCAAATTAGTAATTTGTGTATTGCTGTGCGTTCTGCAAACTCCAGGTGACCTATTGAATCAAGACTCAGTGGCTGTTGTTGGCTGGCTTTCTCCTGTTGCTGGGATATTGGATCATCTGGCAGCTCCCATGACATAGTCCCTCTGCTGCTAGCTATGTGGCAGATCTATTTGATCTGCCTCTGAATCACATGCATCTCAAGACTGAAAGGTTGGCCACCCTGCACAGAGGTCCCTGGGCTAATCTCAGTCCCTTTTGATGATAATGTTCCACCTTGTATTTTAAACAGTGAAACGGTCATTGGAAGCAAGACAAATCTTCCAACCTCTAGGCAAGAGAATCACTGACTCACACTCTGGCTTAGTATTTCAGTATATTAAGGAATATCTAGGTGTTTTGAACAAAGAGGAACTATCTCAGAAGGAAAATCCATCTTCTCCCATGCTTGGCTATTAAGTAAATGTTTTGCAACTAGCCACATGACTAGTAATTTTATGAATCTCACATGGAAAGAGTTTTTTAAAAAAATATTTTTCTTAGACAATTTTTTTTTTGACAAACAGTCAACATTTGCAAATACTTTGAGGGAAATTACATCGGATAAGAAACGGTTTGCCTCATACTATCATCTAAAATCAAACAGAATACTCAGGGGTAGATTGAGTGAAGTTGCTCTGTGGCAGTTGTATAACAGAAGACACAGAAATGTTTTTTCTTTCTCCTCATGTAGGAAATCACAACAGTCCTTTCTGAGATTAAAAAATTCTAACATATGTTGAAACCAGACCGGGTCTGGGGCTGCTTTAAGCTATGCTGGAAACCATAGCCTGAGGAGCAAAGTTGCTCACAGCTCCTCCCTACTTCTCTTCTTGCGCTTGGTTCATGAAACTATTCCCAGGGAGGAATGACCCACGCCAGGGATCACTGTTCCATAGTCATCACACCAGTGTACATGAGAGCAGAGCCAGACTGCCTATTTCAAACAGGAATTGCTTGGAAGGTTTCCATGGACTCCAAGCTCTCACGTCCTTTTTGTTAACATAGGAAAGAAAGTAGGGAGAAAAAACAAGGTACGTGCAATAATGTCTCTGGAGAGACAGAATTTTTATTAAGATCATACCCTGAGTTAAGTGACTCCTTTGACAGCAGCCACACTGCTGCTCTCTGAAGGGCAAGAAGCTGAACTTTCAGGGAACCAATTAGGAAATGCCTCAGAAAGAGTGCTAGTGACAGCAACAGTCTGAGAGATTAACTACAGTAAAGGATCCTCAAAGCACTGGCCTTCAAGTATTTCAGCATAGCTATGATCTTTCTTTTTGCATTACTTAAAAAATGCTTTTACAAAAAGAAAAGCAACAAAATTGACTTGGGGCTTTTTAACTTATTTCTTTGCCAGGTCCCAGAGCTTTGCAAGCCAAGAGTTCCACAGCAAACATCACTTATCAACAGAGATTTACTTCTTCAGAGAAAAATAACTTTCTTTAAGACAAATAATAAATACCCCTCATATTATTGTGAGTGATAAGACAAAGCAAGCCTGAAAAGTGCATTGTGTTTTGCCTTTGCAATCTTTTTGCTTTTCAGAGTCAGAAAGGATTGATGTTTCTCTTGGGTCGTTGCTGAATATCTACCTGTACAGAAATACTAAATTTTGGCTTGTCACTGAGAGCGATAAAGTAGGAACTAAACAGCAACAACAAGAATTAACTACATTTACACAAATGTTCTTTGATTCTCTAGTGCAAAACAAAATGTTAATGAGAACAAAATAATAATAAACTCCTATGGCCACACACATGATCTCACAAAATAATACCCAAAATTCATAGAATATGATGTATTTGATGTCTATCTTCTCATTATAAGACAAAGGTGTTCCTACTAGAAACAACAGTGACATTCTTGCTCCAGCAGAACTGGGCTGTAATGTTTCTGTTCTCATTAGAACATAGGGGAAAAAGCAGTGTGTAAAAAAAATAATAATTATGTTTTGAGAAATCTAGAATAATAACTTTCTTTCATAAATCTCAGCATAATTAAGAAGAACACAAGACTGAAGGTGTCATGATTTCTCATGTGTTAGAAAAGAAATGCAGGCTGATATTTTTAACAAGACTGCTGTTCATGATTAAAGATATCTGTTTGTCAATGCACTTCAGAGGTATTCACCACATCCTCACACTGTGTTACAGCTCTTGCACAAGGGTGAACTTCACCTGGCAGCTTCACTGGATAATGGCATTAAGATTCACTAATCAGCACAGCTCTCTCCTTATATGCTGATTAAAAGTAGCCACCAGCATCTGGTCATGCAAGTTCTGACCCTGAGATGTTGTGCACGGGGAAGAGAGATATCAGTAGTCCTCCACAATACATAGAAGACTGCTACAGCAAGGCTGAATGCTAAAAAAGTGGAGCAATTTTTATAAAAGTAAATATTTATTTACATGTTTTTATCAAGCACTAACACTCCTGGGCTGTGTTCACAGAAATTCTGTGTTGTTCAGACTTAGCTCAATTAGACTTATTCCCGATTAATATGTTGTTCTGTATTCACTGGTGGAACATAGTGTTTTCTCATTTGGATACACTAAATCAGATATTATTCATTATTAGTGGTTTCTACACTTTTCTTTTGCTTATTATTCTATCTTATTTTGCAGTAGTATGCACATTTTAAAGTATGCCTCTATGTAATCTGCTGGGTAGAAATTAAAGTGATTACACATCTTCTACAAGATAAGCTTTGAGGGACAGAGAAATTAAGATCAAATTTTCAATTTTCATACCTATTTTTATCACAGCCTTTTCAGATATGCTGACTTTCCCAGTATTTTCTGAAGTCAGCAGTTCTTCAGAAAGATTATCACCTTCAAAAAAATAAGATGGGTTAGTAATTCATGTGTATACTGTAAAATAATTTACACTCACTAGACACTTCACTTTCCCTTCCCTGTTTAAACACCTTTGTTTTGTTCATCTTTTGTATGGAAGTCACTGCTGGAATTTTCTCTTGGAAACTGCTTTCTCATCTAAAAGTCATGATTTGGCCATTTTGTTTCTGATCACTCCTTAGCTTCTCCTGTGCTGAATATAAGCTCTAACTCCTGCCAGGTTTCCTTTCAGATTTTTCTTTTTTTTTGTGTCTGATAGGTCAGATCACCTCAACAGATTTAAAAAAAAACCAAAACACTTATATAATTAAAACAATACCTTTGAGTATTGTGAATGTTTTAAAGCTAAATGTCACACAGTGATTTATGCATATATAAATAGAAACATACCCATCAGCTACCTGAAACACGCATCTTATTTAATGAATATAACCTGGCAACAGTGATTTAAAAAATACATAAAGGAGAAATTCTTCTCCACTTTGTTTCCCTTTTCAGAGGGAGATTTCTTCACAGGGCTTGTTTAGTGTAAAACCTGTCACCATTCATTGCTGTTGAAATGTATAGTCTATTATTATCTTATCCCTATGCAACTTCACCATAGCTAGGACTGTTTCACGGTGAAATAATCTGCAGAATCTTTATGCTTGTCTCTGCTGTTTATGTGATGCAGGACAAGAAAGGGTTGCATCAAATGAAGAATACAAGAGTATGTTGCTAACAGACCTCAATATTTCATGGTCATGGCCATTACAATGCGAAACACTGGGTTAAATAATTCTTTTCATGTTAATAGTTATTTCAGTCTTAATTTAGTTTTCCAGCCTGATCTTCATAAAAGGTCAGTGTAGAGAATCACAACGGTCCCTTCCTGCTTTAAAATATACCAGACAGATTTTTTTTGCTGAAAATGGAAAAGACTTCGGCTGAACTCCACAAGAAAATAGCTTGTTCACAAGAATATGATTTTGAACATCAAAATCTGATAATTACTGCTTTCCTTAACTCATGAGCTTTCTGTGCTCAATATTATAAGCGTTTAAAAGTGGGAAGGTATAGACATTTTCCTTACAGTCAAAGCAACATTTTGTTTTCTTCAATATCATTCTTTCGTTACTAATTTTGAAATTAGTAAAACAGTAGTGTCCATCAACAGATTGCTTCCATGCTTGCTCATAAATTTTGCAGTAGTGCTGAATGTGCTTTCAAGGAACTTACAGCAGAAATGTACAATTTATAGAGCAGAAAGAATGTGAGGTTTAAATGAAGTTCAATGGCTAAATGCAGGAACAGAAAATGATCTTAAGAAAACACTTGAAGCACAGAGGAATCTCAGCTTGTTGTATGGTGGCTGTTTAAAGGTGCTTCAAACAATCTTGAACCTCATTCTTCAACATGTTTTTCAGTTGTCGACTAATATTTTAGACTTTGAGTCTGATACCAGCTGTTAATAGCTGCATGTAGCTTTGAACTAGGAATCCAAACTCTGACAGCTAAGGAAATATCATTATGTAGATCCTGTGGAAGAACAGTAAGTCACCTGCTGTGGTCCTTTTCTCTTGGGCCTGTCAAAGGACAAACATAGAATTTCTGTGAAGAGGACAAATGAAAGGGAGATTATATTTGTAGGCTTCAATAAAGTATCACTCACTACTTAGAGGACCTTGTTTCAGCAGTTCAGCTGATGCAGAGTTCAACAATTTCATTATCAATTGCCTTGGAAGATGGTGATGGACTTCTGTTTCCAATTAACTTTAGCTCTCTTCAGTGGCCTGTATTGAAAGAATTGATGGTTCCAGTTAGACAAGGATTTGCATTAAAAAACCACATACAACATGGAATACGATTGCATGGACCTAGTGAGTGGACTTTCTAATCACTGCTCGTTAAGTGGAAGGCCCTGTCTCAGGCCTCATCACAGCTAAAGTAAAATAGACTAATTGGTACTTTGCACATTTCCAGTAGTACACATCTAAACAGTTGCAATATCCTGGCTGGCCTCCATGTACACAGACCTTGTGACAGCAGCTCATGCTGTGCAGGAAGAGTGTGCCACTACTGCTTCAGCTTTCACTTGACAAATATCTTCCTCTCACTAAAGATCAGGGGGTATTTGCACATACAGTCAGATACCGTTATCTCTCTTTTTTGAAGAAGAGTCAGACTAGTTTGAAGACAGCCTTACAGGTCTCTTGCCACGTGCAGGGTCTTTCTGCTAGCGTGCCCCGTCCCCACCTCCACATTTGACCCCTGTGGGTAAATTATGTGGGATTTCTCAGCAACTTTTTCCCTAAACCAGGGATTGCGGGTACTTGGCTGCTTGCCAGGGTCAGCACACCAAAACTAGGGACCAGGGTTTACCTGACTAAGGCCAATGCTAGGCACAGGCATAGAAAGGTGACTGGGAAGAGGCCTGGCCGGATACCAAGTTGATGGGTTGGGGCTGGAGAGGGAGATGGCCAGGCATGGCATGGCCATGACATGGTGTGAGCTTAGAGCAGCCCCAGGTGAGGGGGCAGGTCCCAAGGAGCGTCTTGCAGCCTATTCCCACCCAGCTCGATCCTGGACATCTACCTCAGGCTCTGTAGCTGGCCCCAGCAGGGGTGGCTGGTCACCCACATCCATACCAACCCCAACCCAAGTGTTTGTGGCATGCTGCAGAGCCCGTGGGAGCACACAGGGAGGGCCCTGACATGTCTACTCCCTCTTTCCATGTTACTGTACATGCAAGCATCTTGTCTTGAAAGCACATCTTCTCCCTAATAAAAATGTATAGTAACACCCTTATCATCACGGGATGCCTTTTAGTCAGGGTTGAAAGGCTGTGACATTTAGAGCAGGAATGAGCTGGTCCTGGGTTGCCCATAAAGGAACAATAAATTTCATCTGCCAGGACAGTGACTGCAACCTATAATCTCCATCTCTCTAGGCTGCAAAGGGTGAAGGTGACTAAGAAAAGCAAATTCTACCAAATTCTTTCTTGCATAATTTTTCCTGTGAGTTTCTCTGTTGCTTGACTACTTAGTGGGGTCTGCAACCTCCCAGAAAAATCTGTATTCACATATTGAAAAATCCACTGATATGCCTCTTGTTTAGACAAGTATGGAGTATGAAAGTATTAAATCATGCTCTCTGGCATATACTTTATAGTTTTTACTATAAAATATAACCATTTAGATCAGTCTGTTGAAATAGTAAAGGAAAATATTAAGAAGAAAGTTAATAACACAACTCAAATATTTTTACCAGAAGCACAACTAGTATAGACTTTTTTTTTCTGCTGGAGATAAATGTATCTGAGAACTTCCTCTGCATGATTTGGTAATTCACTTTGTTTTCCCATTTTTTTTTGTGGAAATCACAGAAAAAAATTCCTTGTTATATTCATTTTACAGTGCTTTATATATGATGTGCCACGCAGAGAACTTTATTAAAAAACCAACAAAGTTGCGGAGTCAGACTTCACAATATAGAAATTTCCAGGTTCTCTTTGTGTATACAAATAATTTCTGTAAGGAGTTCAAAAAGATAAATGGAGATATTCTTTTAAAAAAGGGTTTGGTAGAATCACTATCAATGTTAAACCCAATGTTAAACCCAATGTAATTAACATTGCGTTCTTAAATCTAACCCAGGAGATTAACATTGGTTTCTTAAATCTATCTAGGCTCTTAAGGGTAAGACTGTGTTTAAAAAGTGCTGGATGCTCAGGACTTTTGAAAACCAGTGATTGTTTAAGTAATTAAATATGGGTTTTGAAGCCTATGGTTAGACATTCAAGTTTAAAAATCTTGGCTTTTGATTAAAACCTTTCTAAATAATTTCATTATTCCTCACAAGTGGTAGGTCCTTAAGATGGAGGTATTAAGCATTGCCTGTTCCTGAACCAGCTGAAGCCCTGGGAAGTGGAAAGTGGAAATTATTTTTGGACAGTGTGTTGTTTGCTCCCCACATAGAGATATGGTGACAGAAAAAAGAGTCAATAGAACAAAATCTGACAAAAGCAGGATGAGAAGAGAAAAGAAGGGACAGAGGGGAAAACAAATTCAGAGAGCAAGGGGAAAAGCAGGGAGTGGAAGATACAGAGTGAAATTCTGTTGAAAGAGAAGTACATTAAGTAGCTGTCATTGGGTAGCTCTGTGTGTGCAGAGCTTTCGTCAGTAATAGAGGGCATAGACTTCCATTTCAAGTCTGGTACAGCACTCAGAAGTCTTTCCATTAACTTCAATGAGCTTTGGCTTAAGCACTTAGGGGGAAAAAAAGGTTATGCTTAAACTGAATGCTTTTTTTGAAGAAAGGAGTTTAAATTATGGAAGAAAGTTTTAGTAAACTCAGAAAATTTGCCAATCTCTCAAGCCCTCAGAATCCCCAGTATTTACAGTGTCTCCTCTAGACCCCACGCATAAAAAGGGAGAAAAGTAGCTTATCTTAGAATATAAATGAGTTCAGTAATTGCTCAGGCTGCAAAATGTAACAGAAGATGTATTACAAACAAGCCAGCAAAGCAGTTTATTACACCAGAAATGTGCAGGGGATTAAAAAAATAAAAGGGAATCCCTGATTGCTATTGTGTTTTGGGATTAATAGAGTTCAAAATAAAGCTACTGTGTTTTCATTGTCTGAATCCTGGAAATTTTAGCATTTGAAATACATTGTATTTATAATTTCTGCTGGAAACACAAAAAATAAGTAAATAAGACTTTGAAGATAACAGAAATTTAAGAACTTTAAAAAAAAAAAAAATATTTTCCCTTTCTTTCTGTTTCTGCTGTTATCATTTTCCTTTCTTTACCAACCTTTTAATGTGGGCATTCGGTGCTCCTGAGATTTCCAGCCATAGTTCTTAGTTGGGCCACTTGGTCTCACTGCCTGAATACACCCCATTTCCAATGGCCTCTTGAAGCTCAGCTGCAATATTCTCGTATTTACGCATCACCAGTGAGCCTTCTCATTCCCTTCCCTAGTCACACCTTCCTCCAGAGCTGTCATTTAATGGTTACTTGCATCAGGTGTAGGTGTCAAGGTGTTGGCAATGGGGAGAAGGCTTCAGGGGTGGCCTCTATGAGGAGCGGCTGGCACTGCCTCGTGTGGGACACAGCTGGTTCCTTCCAGCTCCAGTGGATCCACTGCAGGACACAGCTGAGCCCCTCAGCCCTCAGTGGGGCACCTTGAGGAAAGCCGGTGTAGAAAGGTCAAAATGCTGTTGAGGAATGAGGGAAAAAGTGTGAGAAACAGTCCTATGAACACTAGGAAGGAGTGGGGAGGAGGTGCTCCAGGTGCTGGAAGAGAGATTTTCCTGCAGCCCCTGGAGAGACCACGGTGGAGCAGGTGGTTTTCTGCAGCCAGTGGAGAGGACCAAGCCAGAGCAATTATCCACACTGCAGCCCATGGAGGACGCCATGCCGGAGAAGGTGGATAGGCCCTGAAGGAAGCTGCAGCCTGTGGAGGGCCCGTGCGGGAACATGGGAAAAGAGTGAGGAGGAAGGAGTGGCAGAGAGGAGCTGTTATGTACTGACTGCAACCCCCATTCCCTATCCCCTCCGTACCACTTGGAGGGAGACAGGTGTTAGGAATGAAGGAGTGAAGTTGAACCTCGGAAAAAGGGTGAGGGGAAGGTGTTGTTTTAATTTTGTCTTTGTTTCTCACCATCCAAATCTATTTTAATTGGCAAGAAAACATTTTTTTCCCCAAGTCAAGTTTTTTTTGCCTGTGATGGTAATTGGTAAGTGATCCCCCCTCTCTTTAGCTTGACCCATGAGCTTTCTTATCTTATTTTCTCCCCTTGTCCTGTTGAGGAGGGGGAATGAGAGCATGGCTGGGTGGGCATCTGTCAGTTGGCCAAGGTCAACCCAACACACTATTTTACAATCAAACACATAAGCAACATATGTTGGAAAAAAGTAAGGGACATACATTGCAGAAGAACTTCTGTGCCTTATTTTAGTCATGGACAAAGTGCAGGAGATACACAGATTTTAAAAAAGAAAGCAAGTACACATTGAAGTAACCATCAGCAAGAGCTACGTGGCATGGGCTCTTGCAGCGTGTCGCATTGTTACATTGCCGTGTAGCTCCCTGCCTTTATACATCAAGGTCAAACCTGATTTGACAAAAAGAATTGTGCTGTTCTCCTCCTCTGAGTCTTTGTTAAATCTGAGCATTCTTCAGGTTTTCAACGAAGCATACAGGCAATGCAGTTCCTCTTTCCTGCATCCAATGACCTCTGTACAGTCATATTTTTCTAGTCATAAGTTATCTGCTGGCTCTTACAATATGCTCCCGCAAGCTTACCGATATCCAGCATTCATAATATTTCCTTCATTCAGAGAACAGTGTTTTGTTACCCATGAACTCCAGAGTCCACAAGAACCAGTTTTTGCCGCTCTAGTTCTTTGTTCCCTCATTTCTGCTGGGAATTTTCAGCTGATCACTTCAAACTCCTACAGTGAGTGAGTAGGTGATTTTCCCCTTAGTCAGCAGCTATTCCATTGTTCCAAAGTGCTCTTGTTTAACTGGAAAATTATTCTAGTTACTGAGTCTCAAATACTTCTCATCTGGAATATACATGACCAGCAGCCCTCATAGCAAAACCAGATTTCCTGTTTGCTGAAACCTATTATGATATGGAAATTGCATTAAATGCAAACAGAATTAATAAATTTCTCAAGAAATGTAGCTGTGCCAGAACTGTTTCAAATAATGCTACAGTTTTTATATATCCCCATATTCATAGCTATGCGATAGGCATATTCTTTTTGAAATGAGTCTGGAAGAATGAAGCTAAAGTTATGCTATAACAAAGAGGGAAAAAATAACCCTTAAAATTAGATTTTGCTTAGCAAATACATTGGCTGTTAACAGTTTCTTCTTCTGTTTAAAAATTGTGCAGTTAATTCACAGCTGCTCCTACTATCTTTAGAATGTTGTTACTCATCAGTAGGGATGTGGACATATTCAATGGGAACAGACAAAGTAAATGACCTTGAATATTTGTCCTCTCTGACAGTCTCATGGTAAAAATTGTTAACATATTTTAGTGATTTAAAAGCCCTAAGATCTGAAGCTAATTGCATTAACTAGTTCTTCATATTCTATCTTCATTCATATCCCAAATAATTTCAAACCAAACATTGCTTTCCAAAACATTTATATTAAATGGCAAATGCATAGGAAAATTTGATAGTATTCCACTAAGTTTCGCCAGTTCCTAATGATCTGCTTTTGCCAGTTGTTAGGATACACTCCATCAGTAAGCTGAGTACTTCCATAATATCTCAGTGTTTATGTTTCCCAAAGAGGCTGTAAATATGTCTAGCTGGAGTATTCTGATGAATTTTGCCATAGCACTTTATAGGAAATAATCAAAACCTATAGTTTGTGAGGGAAGTTGCAGCTTCTTTTCCTAACCCCCAAAACATGCTTTGCCAGGCCCTCCAAACAATTCTCAATTACTAAAAATTTCAGTGTAGTAATGGTTACATATTTTGTCTTGAAGCTTTTTTTACAAATGGAAACTTTCAATATTTGCGCATTAAAACGTTTCATTTGAATGTATTGAGATGAACTCTGTTACAAGATCATTCTATCTTGTACTTAGTTTTTTATTGTGAGCTATATAGCTTCACTGGAATTCAGGTAGAGGTTGGCTGGTACCTGATCCATTGACATTCATGAGCCTTTTATGATGGCACTCAGTAGGAAACCTGCACGGCATCATGAGTAGTATAGGCCTGACCTGACTGAAGAGAAGGGAAAGCCTGAACTATTATTTTTACTAGGCAATGTGTCACACTGAGTAAATATAATTTAACAGTCACCTGAACAAAGAAAACTAATTATTTCAATTTTGATGATGGGTTGTTGTGGTTTTTTTTCTAAATTTATATTCCTCGCCCCCCCCCGAAAGTTTGAGCATAATTAGGTAATTCCTATAGAAAATTCTTTATATTATTTACATTACTATTCACCTAGATACTACCAACTACAAATGTTATCTAAAATTTTATTCTGAAAATGTTACAAATAATAGGAACTGGGATCCCACACAGAAATCCACAAAACCAAAATCCCTTGGGATAATCTTGCCAAATAATATTTCTCATAGGCCAGGTTCCTGGAACATATTTCTGAACATTTTTCTTTGGGAAAGGCAGTACTTATTAGGGAACAAGAGCTATCTATTTATTCAGTTAGATTTTTCATTCAAAGTTTAGAACTGCTTTAAATTTAGCTCTCCACTAATTATGTTTTTTCTTCCCCCTTGCTCCTCTATTTATGTGTTTCCAATCAGTTTTTGTTGTCTTGGATAGGCAGAGTCAGCAGTTTGGCCCAGACTAACTCCAGTGGGAGTGCTGCAAGGTCTCATTTGTGAGCGTTTCCATTTCTCATGGTATAAGAATTATAGCTTGTATTTAGTATTGTCTTGGGAGGCCTTGCTGGCATCACTGTTTCTCTGTGAAGTTTCACCCAAAAGCTCTCAGTGTTACATCACTAGTGTCAAAGCCAGACGCATCTCTATACCACTTCATTGCTAAAAAACCCCAGCACTTGTACCACCAGTCTAAAAAGAAATCAGTATCATATGAGTCCTCAAAGAGAATTGATACTATCAAGTATCTGTTCACTACAGGGACCTGGAGCACTGGTCCTGCCAGCTTACCTGCCACAAAATGTGGGACTGAAATTTGTGCCAGGACTACCTGAACGCATATTCCACACCCTTTTCTTGCTCCTTCTGTTGCTCAGTCATTGTTTTAGTACCTCCCAAGTTGAAATACAAATCGAATCTTCACTGATCTTTTCCAAAAATTGTAATTCAGCTGAAAGGTGGGTGCATGCCAGCCCACTCAGTTATACGTTTTTTCCCAAATAAATGCTACTGGGGGTTTCTTGCTTTATGGAACCTCAGAGAGGAACAGCTCTGGGCTGCTCTTCTCTCTGTACTCCAGCAAGAATTATTACTGAAGCCTCTGAGCTTCAAGGTACAAGACATTACTAGTGGACATAAATTGAAAGCTTATACTTTCATCTCAGATCTAAATTGGATTTAGGCAAAGAGGCAAGACAGGAAGTATAAATGGAGTTTCCTACGTACATGCTCTATGCCATTTGTTCTCTGTATCTGACACTGACCTCTGAAACATTTTGAACTGGCTATAGCTGGATGGACCAGTTGTCTCCTACAGTTTTGCAGACGATATGTTTTCATATTATATATGATCCATTTTCTTCATGCTTAAAACCTGATGTAATATTTAGTTTGCTTTCATATCATGCTTGCAAAATTATAGCTTTTCATTTTAGAAGGAAGTGTTCAAGGCCTTCATGCTGCAGAGCTTTATGGCTTTAATTCTCCTGGTCTAAATGTTGCAGTCCTTTTGACCTACTTCCTCATTTCTTCCTCATTTCTTCTTTTTTTTCACTGTCAAAAATTGTTACATTTCTCAGCAGTTTTCAAGGTTTCAAAATCTGTATTTCTGTTCTGCTCTGCCTGAATAATCTGCTGTAATTACCACTTTATCAAGAATATTGACTTTAACTATTAGATGCTGTTGTACTACAAGGATCAAGTATCCACCTAAGCAGAAACTAAAATAAAACCCCCTTTTATTTTCAGTCTGGAGGAAAATTGATTAATGGGAAGAGAAGGTTGCTTTGCCTAAAGCAATGCACTCTCATTTTCTTAAAATACTTTTCTATAGTTGATGTCTGAGAACACGCTGGGGAAAGAATATATACATTCTTAGAGACAATAGTATGTAGTTGCTGTAATTAATAGAGTGATCTGGTATTAGTAAAAAGAGAACAACAATATGATCAAAATTTTATGAAAATGCATAATCCTACTGAATTTGAGTAGGAAATAAGTTTGTACTTGGTATTTAAATATTTCCTCATTCATTTTGCATTTATCCTCCTCTAGTACAGGTGTAAATTCCACTCATAAAAAAGCTAAAAAAAAAAAGAGAGAGAAAAATCAGATCTAATTAACTTATAAGCCTTTGGGGGAAATCATTTTAGTGTGTGACATGATAACTAGAGTAGTGCTTGCAAACCCAGTAAACATGATCTTGTGTATTTTCCATTGCAGATAAATAATGAGTCTGATATTTTTCCCACATATGTAATAAAATACCTGCATTGATTCATGTTGTCATACATTACTGGGAACAAAAGAAAAGCTTAATCTTGTGGGAAATGGGCACACATTACTCACAACATGTCTGCAAGCTTTAATTAATTTGAATACTGTCTTTGTTAATAGCCCCTTGGGGCATGCAATTTCAAGCTATCCATTCTGGGTTAAAATGAATAGGGCTAGGTTTTGAATCATGTTCTCTGTTTTTCTGCTTGCAGCCTACAGATGAAAATGTCTTAGAGATGAGTTTATGTAAGGTAAATATTTGAGAACACAGTTGTGTGCTCAGTTCAAGAAATTAAATATGTAGGACACATCCTATGAAGAGTTATGCTTGAAGAAGCGGCTTCAGCTCACGCGCATCCCTTTGCAACAACTAATTGTAGCATTATACCTATGGAAAACTGCAGGTGTCATAATTATTTACTCTTACACAAAGCTTCCCAGTAAACCACCCCTGAAGCCAACCCACCCAACTTTCAGAGTCAAACTCAGGTCGAGCAAGAAACTCAGGTCATTAGAGAAAATTGCAGAAAAACACAGAGAATCACAGAAGCACAGTGCTGAAAGAACCTCAGGTGTTTGCCTGTTTCATCCTGTTGCTCCATAATCAACTCTGCCTGTGTCATTCCTGACAAATGCTTTTCTAATCTTTTCTTAAAGACCTTCACTGACTGCAGCCTTCCTAGGCAATCTCTGTGTATGATAATGGTAAGAGACCTTTGCTGCCACACACCTCACAATATTCGATTTGAATCTTCTTTGATGCATTTAAACTCATTACTTTGTGACCTACTGTGACCTCTAGATTATTTCCAATTAGTGCCCATCCCTTTTCTGAAACACAGTGTTCTACTTCAGCTGAAGTATTACCAGTGATAAGTAAAGCAGGATTACTTCATGACATGCTCTTGTTTATACTTCCTGATAAGATGTTTGCCTTTTAAAAAAGTGTGAAACTCCTTCAGTTTATGATGCTCTATAACCTTTTCAGACCCATTTTTGAGCAGGAGTCATCTAGTCAGTTGTCTTCCATCCTACATTTGTAACAGTTTATTGTTCCTGCTCAGATGTTGTACTTTGTATTTGCCCATACTTTTCTTTCAGATCAAATATTCATGTCATTTACAAATTTAATGAACATGTTTTCCATTGCAACATTCAGGTGTTAATAAAACTATTGAAGAGGAGATAAGCAATGGGAGAACTTGCATAACTCCTTAACATATCCTTTTATGCTACCTAGTCAACTGGTTTGCCATCCTCCTTAGAAGAATTTCATCAAGACTGTGTTTCTTGTATGATTTATAGGAAGATCATGTCAGAATATCAAAAGTATTATTAAAGCCAAGGTAAATGACCTCAGTGACTTCTCTCCTCTCTGCCCAGTGTGTCAGCCTGTCCAGAAGAAAAGTAGATTAGATTGACCAAACTTTTTCTTAGAAAAAAAAAAAAAAATCATGCTGGCTGCCATCTGCATGTCACTTCCTCCTTATTTTCCAGATAGCTGCAAACAATTTATTTGATCATCTCCTTCAGAATATTTTGGGAAGATACCATCTTAATTCTATAAGTCATTAGATCACAGCTGCCTTGTTTAGTAATGATTGCTAGGAAAAAAAAGGCATGAAATACCTTCATGCTCAAATTCACCTACAAACTATTTTCCTCTCTGTTGAATAGAGTAGTCCTTGATCTTCCTTTTTACAATTAACAGAGCAAATTAAAGAACTATTTCAAAGTATGAAATTATTATAGTAAGTCAACGACAGAATGAGTTCTTTTTTCCAAAGTAGTTGCTTGATTTCCAAAGTAGTTGCTCGCACCTTATTCTGTGCCCCATTTTTTTGTTGTTTTTTTTTTTATGTGGTTACATGTTCCTGCTGCTCTTTTATGTTCATCGTTGGAAAGTTATCTAGCATAAACAGTATTTATAATTCCTTCTTGTAGGTGGAGTCAATGAGGATTTTATACTTCAACCAAGTCAATGTCCAACAACACTTCTCACCTCTCTGCCTAAGGTTAATTTATGACCTTAGTATTTTTCCTTTAGGCTTTGCTTTATCCCTTAATCCTTGTTCTCATTAGATAGTGTCTACAATATATCTCTCTGCATTGAAGTCTACATAATTTTTATATAACCTTTTCCCTCTCTCAGGATTGAAATAGACACAGTTCTGTGGTCATTCTTTGTCTTTCTGAACAAATTGTATTCTTTTAATATTAGCCTTTCAGTCATATTATTTATCTGGTCAAATCCCTTGGTTTTTACCTGTATACTGTGCATTAGCATACATAAGTGAGCAGTCTGACCTTTTATTTCCTTTTTTGTCTTTCTTCGGATCTTATTCTGAATAATCCTAATCCCCTCCTACTCTAGCAATCTTGATATCTTTTTTCAAATTTTGTTTTTTATGCTTACCTATGGACTTTTGTCACTCACACTATCTCTTCCCCTTCTTCTCTTTTTAAAGCCTTTCTTACTAGATAAGTAGGTCCCCTCATAGAAAATAGACTGTTTTCCATGTTCAGGGATATTCATTTATGTACAAGAGTTTGTGGAACATCATCTCAACAGTCAAGGGAGCCAAAGTTGTCCTGGTGTCCTGGAACATATATATTTCTCCAGAATACTTAGATTCCTAATCCTTTTAAATCTTCAACTAGGAAAATGAACATGTATACCATACAAATCTCCTGCCTTTCCAGACT
>VYZW01001485.1:1639-34604 GCA_013401315.1 Balaeniceps rex | reverse complement strand
TTAACTGCCTCCTCCTGGATTACGGGGGGTTTATTCTGCTCCCCGTCCCCGTCTTCCAGCTCAGGGGGCTGAATACCCTGGGGATAACTGGTATGACTGTTAAAGACTGAGGCAAAGAAGGCATTAAGTACCTCAGCCATTTCCTCATCCTTGGTGGCAATGTTTCCCCCTGCATCCAACAAAGGATGGAGATTCTCCTTGGCTCTCTTTTTGTTGTTAATGTATTTGAAGAAGCATTTATTATTATCTCTTACAGCAGTGGCCAGATTGAGTTCTAGCTGGGCTTTTGCCTTTCTAATTTCCTCTCTGCTTGACCTAACAAGATCCCTGTACTCTTCTTGAGTTGCCTGCCCCTTCTTCCAAAGGTGGTAAACTCTCCTTTTTTTCCCCAAGTCTCAGCATGAGCTCCCTGTTCAGCCAGGCCGGTCGGTCGTCTTCCCCGCCAGCTCATCTTACAGCACATGGGGACAGCCTGCTCCTGCACCTTTAAGACTTCCTTCTTGAAGAATGCCTAGCTTTTCTGGACCCCTTTGCCCTTCAGGACTGTCTCCCAAGGGACTCTCTCAACCAGTGCCCTGAATAGGCCGAAGTCTGCCCTCGGGAAGTCCATGCTAGTGGTTTTGCTGACTCCCCTCCTTACTTCGCCAAGAATAGAGAAATCTATCATATCATGGTCACTAAGCCCAAGACGGCCTCCAACCACCACATGTAATGCCATCTTGATTTTCTCAAATTCTTAAAAATAAACATACAACCAGAGATCCTGAACTGAAATCTTGGAAGGGGCAGTTTCAGCAAAGCTAATAATATCATAATGGCAGCATGATTTCTAGATCACACCATTTATAATTTCAGTTGATACTTGCCAAACAGACTGTCCACCATATGCCTTCTCTGCTCTCTTCCCTCCGTTCCTTGTTTTTAGTCTGTTGGCAAGTTTGAAGTCACATATATGATGATTCTCCTCTAACAAGAAAACTGAACACAAGTCTATCTAAGCAGAAAACAGTTTCTCATGCTTTAATATAATTTCTAAGACAAGGTAAGACCAGCTCTGAAGACCTTCTATTTGACAAAAAGAAAGCTAAAGGAAAGCTGTAAATGTGAACATATTAATCAGTCACTGTGATGTTTAAATAAAGCATTTACATGGATCTCGAGTGGAAATTCTTACCCAGTATAAGATTACCATTCTGTTTCTCTTATCTCTATAGGAAAATAGTTGCAAGTATAACAAAAAAGCATTTTTTAATACCAAACTAAGTATGTCTCTGCTTATGTATAACTATAGAAACTTTACTAAATAGACAAACTTTAGGTCCCCAATTCTGCAAAACCAGTATTAGGATTCAGCAGCATAAATAGTGTTTTAAAAGACAGATTTGCTAAAAAAAAAGTAGCATTGTGGGGATTAGGTGATATAACAGTCCTGTGCTGTAGTGAAGTGTGGTGTTAACTGCTTGCTGCTCATTGTCCACCTTTTACATATAATTCCGCATAATTGTTTTTAAAGTAAATATTTAAATAGATTCAAATAGAATTTCATTCATTCATTTCATTTCATTCATTATCTACCACATACCTAGTGCAGCTCTGTCCTTTTCAAGATGCTTAAAGATGGTAATAGAATACATGTACACATTAATAACCCTTTAATACTGCTGTATCAGTTGCCTCAAAAAGATGAGAATTACATTTGTTTGTGAAAGCCAAAAGGCCTTTTGAAACTTCAGTGATGCTCAGAAATGCATTTCTAATGTAAATACATTAATAAGAATGTGAATTAAGATTAATCTTAATAAAGATTAAAGAGTATCTGGAGCATTTTCTACTCAGCTGCTTGACCATCTGACTCTGCACTTTTAAAAGTCAATCCTTTAATAAATAGGCAGGAGTACTTGCATATAATTGCATTCTATTTGGAGAAGCTCCAAAACCTCTGTTTTTTTCCAGTGGACTTTGAAATCAGTAAGGGATGGCTTTCATGATCAGAGGAAACTTTGTAGCTAAAGAAATAACTTTATTTTATCCCCAGGAATTCTTTTTAGAGTTAATACAGTTGAATTAACAAAAATTGTTGGTTTCTGTTTCTCAGAAAGTTCTCTTAAAAATCTTAATAGCTTGTCCAGATAACATACAAGCATTTGAAAAAGATGTCTCTCATCATATGGGCAGCAGAATCACCACCAATATGACTATTTAGTTTTCCTATTTCCTTGTACTCAAGTGTTAGAAAAAATGAGATGAAATATCAGAGATATTTCTATCATCTAAAACTATTTTTTTTTTTAAAGCCAGAATTCAGGCGGACAAGGACTCTTAATTGAAAAGATGGAGATTAATGCAGAAGCTAATACACCTACAGTATTACAAAATACTAGCAAGATTGTTCTAAACAGCAGAGGTAAACAATGTGTTTATTTGCTGTGTAGCAAATTAGACCTCCCTCAATTTTATTCCAGAAGATATATCAAACCCATATTTCCTGTACTGTGTAACCAGGCAGTTCCAACTGACTTAAATATTTTGTCTGCATGCCTTTCAGTTTGCTAAATTTACTTCCTGAGAGGTGTTTTAAATTGCACAGTGTGATCAATGTGAGCAATTCCCTTATATTTATTTCTGAAAAAAAGTTAAGTAAGACTGTGACAAATCACTTAACAGAGTTATATTGCATTCCCTCGAACAGATGTAAAATGTTGTGATTTGGGACAGGAAGTACTATTTCAGTGTTGACGTTACTAGAGAGGGGTATTACATTCCTGCACACACAAAAAGAGTGTTAAAAGTAAAAATAGGGCTTGGGCAAAAGAAGCAACTCTCTCCTGATTCTTCTATGTACCAGATATTCTTAGTTTTTAAAAGGTCGTCTTCTGCATTTTGTTCATCACATGAACACTTGACAGATGCTGGAGAAAAAAACAAGCCTGGAGCATTATTCCACGGTCCTCATTAGCTGTCTGAGGGAACTGAGTCACGTGCCTTGTGGCAATCACGATGCCACCTTAATCGGATCTGCTCCATTATCTCGGCCATGCATTTCTATTGCTGGTCTTTTAAAAGAAGCTGGTCTTTTAATCCCCGTTTCTCAATTCAAGAAATGGAACAGTGTCTCAGGTGATGTTCCATCTCTTTATGTTTTATCACAGGAAGCAATGTATTAAGCATGCATAAACATAGCTAATGAAACCAAAACATAGTAAAAAAAAAAGTCTGTGTTGTTGGCTGACTGAAGTAAATAGCAGTACCACATTGCCCAAGGAAACAAGGGTCTTGAAACATGATACACCATCAGATGTCAAGCACTAAGTGCGATATTTCAGGTCCCCTCCAGATGTGGATTTTATACTTGTTTTGATGTCTGTATGTCTTTTGGAGGTGAGGGGTCCACTTTCGAGCAGACCAGTTCCTAACAAAGTATACAACATTTTTTGTTTCCTGTTGGTTGCACCGTTGAGTCACTTGTTGCATTTGGTAACATGACAGCTGTCAAGTGCTACTCACTGCTTCATACATGCAGAGAGGTGACTTTCTTGCAGAGGAAACAGTATAGGCATGCTGCACTGTCATAGGTGAAATCACCCTGTGCTTCCACTTTCTTTTAAGGAGTGAAGCAGGAGCTTGTCACGTCCATTTCCTCTGGAATAAAAGCACTTCTCTTTGTAAAGTTACAGGTTGAGTAGTAAAGTGCCATGCAGCAAGTAGGACGTGGGAGATCAGGGATCCACAACGAAGCAGGTTCTGCAACTAACTGGTGGGCAGACTTCCAAAAGAAGAGCATAAAGGAGGCATACCTTACTGCTTCACACGAGCAGGCTGCAGGATGGACTCAGCAAACCAGCAATGGCGTTAGCAAATTAGCAACTGGCTTAGGTGTCACTCTGCCTTGTAACAAGGGAGATTCCTTTTCATTATTTCAGGATCTGGCAATCAGTGGCTTCCAGTCACTGGGCTGAATTTTTGCTCCAGAATGAAATGAGAGAAAGGAGCAATGTCTAATGTTTTAGCAGCCAGAAAACAATTATATAGCTAAAAAGCGATGAGACAAGAAGATACTGGTCTCACTCTACCTTAGCAACTAAGATGGTTACTTAATAGATGCAATTACTATCTTTTACTTCAGAACATGTTTTCAAAACAGAGAGAAGAGCTTGCGTTCCAGACTGGAATGATTCCAGTTGGGGCAGTTCAGCTGCCGGCACAAACAGTAATCCCATTGTAAAGCTCCCCACTGCATTTCTGTGGAACTATCTACTACTAGTGAGGTCCCACCTCTCCAGATTCGTGTGGGTTTGGTAAACAAGAATATGACAGCAGACCACACATTTCAAAAGATTACTTTTATGTATTAACATGAAAAAATCTTGGATAAGCTTTCAATTCTAAAATATCAGTGTGTAAGAATAACTATTTTAAACCTCAAATACATTCACACAATATAGGCAAATGCTGATGCTTATGCCTGTCACATAAAATTTTGAGGTTATTTTTACTATTTTCTTGTCTTCTAAAGTGAATTTGTTCTCTCCCTGTTGCAGTCACGTGTAAGTAACTACCCAGTAGCCAAATTTTTAAAGGAACATAGTTGACTACAGATGCAGGTAGGGGCCATGTTAGCTTAGTACCTAAGCACTCAGGTAACATCTCTAAAATTTACTCCATGGCCTGATTTTACAGGTACTTATCTTCCTGAGAAGTTTTGCTTTTGTGAGCAGTCCCACAGAAGTCAACAGGGTATTTGTCTACATATAAGATCATATGGGATAAAGTTTCATTGCCAAAACGCAAAGTTCTGTAAACTGCACTAATTAAGATGTTTTAGATAGATAACTAAAGATAATTGAGATAACTAAGACTAAGCAAAAATATCATAGTGTAAGGAGGGCTGTTTATATTTAATGAAGTGGTTAAGAGCTACTAAATTATAACTTGGTCTCTAAATTCAGGTTTTACATCTTATGTTTTAAGATTGGCAGATCATGAGAGTTTTGAACAGAAAAATCTTCTAAATTTGCTGAGACATAGTTAGTCACTTCTACAGGAAGCACTGGTAAATTAAATTGTGTTTTAAATTACGACAGACTATCTGATTTTAACATTGCCAGGAATAACAAAGCATTTATTTCTAAAGTTTTGTAAAAATTGTAGATAACTTTTTTGTTAAACTTGATTATTATGAATAATGAAACAAAATGCAAAGATTGTTTTTCTAATAGTAGATAGTAGACATTTCACAAATGCTTAAGCTACAATTAACAGAAGTCTTGAAGGCAGTTTTAGCATTGAGCACACATATTTCAGTACGCACACACACCTCAACTCCCTAGGCTTATTTGAAATTTGAAATGTTTACTACCTATAAAAAAACACCCAAAAATTGGAAAAAGAAAATAAACACATAGATATAGGACAGAGAGAAGACAAGGTAATAATTTAAACAAATTTTCATATAGTTTAGTTATATGTAATTTACACATCAGAACAATACTACAGCTGTTGTAAAACTCCAGTGATTTCACTGGGACCACAAGCAGAACTGGTTTGTTATTTCTATATGTGTTTTTCCTCCTTTGGGAAAAAAATATTGCCCATCTGTTTTAGTAAAAGGTGAATGTCATTTAATCATTAAGTTTGATATTTACAAAGGACTGTAACTGCCTTCACGTACAAAAGAGACAAAATAATATAATTCATTAGAAGATTATGTAGATGTTGGTCTGGTGATTCAGTATTTGCTATTCATAGATTTTTTTACATAAATAGCAAGAAACTGCAAGCTAAACTGATGAGCAGGTCTACCAATTGACTTGATTCATGTTATTTAAGTCATGACAGCTTTCTGTGGTAGTGTTAATCCAATAGTTAACAGAAGTTATTTTAAACTACCTTGAACAGGCTGGCAGCCAGTAATGACTATGGAGAATTACAAAGGACATGGTGTAAAATGAATATATTAACTGTTCGACAAACAAAACTGGTGACTCAGATAGTCTCTTAGTAAACATGATATTCATGATCAAGAGTATCAGACTTGTAAGACTGGCTACATACAGAAGAATTAAATATTGTCAGTAATGCATTTTTAACAGCATTCAGAAGTAGAAGAGTTTAAAAATGAACTCTGCAAGTTAGAGGAATTATTTTTAAATCTCATATAGTAAAAACCATAGTAAATTTACATGAGTTTTAATAGAGTTTCAATAATTTCAATTTAACACCTTACCTGTTACCCTACAAAAAGAATGAGTGATTGTTGATCCCTTCATTGTTGCAGTATCAATCACAAGAAATATGTTGTAAGGAATTCACATTTTACAGAAGAGAAGCTGAATGATGTTGCCACAGTATTTCCTGTAGTTAATTGGATTCGTGATGGTAATCTGGGAGGAGCCAGTAACTATCTTTTCTTAATTTAAGACTGTATGAGGAGTGCCTTACGGACTACGGAGATAATCATCCTGCTTTCTGTGTCTGCCTAGATTTTAAAGGGATTGAGGCAAACAGGCCACACCAACCTGATGTTTTAATAACTGAATCTTCCATCTCTTTTTTTCTGTTCATCTCATTTTCCTATTATCAACCACAAGTAAATACATATATGTGTGTGTCTACATGCATCAGACAACTAAGCATGTAGCTACAGAGATAATTTTGTGAAGGTACATTAATCACAGTTAAACTGATACATTAATTTTGAAACGCCAGGGAAAGAAAATCAGAGATAAATGTTTCATTGTTGTATGTGGTTACACCCCGAACAAAACATTTTTTCTCACCCAATAAAGCATAGAATAACATTGAAGTATTTACATTGAGTATAAATTAACTGCATTAAAAGTAATATCTCAAAACCGTAACAAAAATATGTTCATCTGAATGTAAAGGATGTAATCTACTAAAAACAAAAGCAAAGACTTAGTTAATTTAACTAAATACTAGATAAAGTAATAAAACAAGCTAAATAAAATAGGATACAGTGTCTTATTCTATACTACTAAATCAATTTCAACCACTAAATATTAGCTGACAAAAAAAAGGCTTTCACCTATTTCCATCACTTCCCTGCATGTCTTACTAAAAAATCCCTAGCATTAATTAAGCGCTACTCACTGCTCATCATTAAAAATGTCTCCCAATTATTTAGAAACAAAATATTTGTGCAAGCTTCTGTGGATAGGATGTGTGTATTATTTGAACAAGCAAGGAGAGCAAGCTACAGGAGACAACTCAAGGCTGATTCCAACAACCTTATTAATTCCAAAAACATCAACTCAGCTAAACATCTGCCTTAATTTGGCAAATAGAGAGATGGAGCATATAACAGGACTAAATTGTTTTGTTCATTTTTAGAAATAATTTTGTAGTCAGACTTCACTGGGCTTTTTTGGTGTATACTGCTAATAAAAATCAGAATGAAGATTTCTACTCTTTTCTATAGAAAAATTCATTTACTGAGAACAGAGACAAATTAACAAAGTAGTCCTTAAAATTACACATCTAGTTTCTTACTAATCTTGCAGGGACAAAAAAAAAATCACATGCATGAACTAAACTGCATCCAGTCATTTTAGTAAACAGGAAACATTTATATATACATGTATGGACATTTGTGCCAAAAAAAAAATCGTTAAATAAAAATGGGGCTTTAAAAGATTTGTACACAATTTTGGAAACCACACTAAGGTACCTTAGGTAGTTAAAAACCTGAACCGATTGTGGAGCCTAAAATCCTGTGTTGCACATCTTTCTTTAATATGTCGGTAGAAGTTTCAGTTCCAAAGGTGCTGAGCACCTGCAGCTTCCCCAGCCTGCAGATGGAACCGGAGGGCTCAAAACCTCCGAAACACTGGTCCTTGCAGGTCCCTGTGCGACAGGAACTGGTGAACAGCCCCCCTGCCAGGCTGTGAGCACACAGAATGACACATTCACTTAGGTATTTGTGAGAGTGGACCCCAAGCAGTAACCAAAGCACATCACTGCTTTAGAGGCCCAGCAGAACACGGTGTTGAGTTCCTGGGAATGAAAGACCTTCAGTAGGAACCTGTATTTAACATCATCATGGAAAATTTAGGGTGGAAAGAGTTGGAGGTCAGCTAGTCCAACATCCTGCTCAAGGCAGGGCTGACTCCCAAGTTAGATCAAGCACTGACAGATTCCCTGCCTGAAGACCCCTGCACAAGTAACACTGCCCGATAGCAGCATCGCTTCTTGGTTTCATCACGCATTGTTTGTAGTCATTATTGAAGTGGCTCTAGAAATTACAATCTCAGAATTATGAGTAAAGGGGGACACATATTTTTCAAGTGTCAGCACACAAAAAAAATGTGTTAAACAAATGGAGCATCTGGTAAAACGTTTTGTAGGAGGAAATGGAGGAAGTTAGCATTTTTTTAGTTGACCAAAGAACAAAGAGCAGCTTCAGATCATTAAGAAATATTAATTAAATTCAATTCTTAATATAAGCATACTCTTTTGGGGAAAGTTCTAAATGCTCATATTTGAGAAGGTGTCGCTCACATACTCAGTGATTATTTTCATATGGATAATATAATAACACTATTTACCTATTTGATTCTGGAGGAGGGGTTAATTCTTGGATGGTTTGGATTCTCGGTGCAACAGCCTGCTGATTTGCTGTATCAATTTGTAGGTGTTAGAGGTTTGCTGGGTTGTCCCTCATATCTGTTCCTACATTTGTACTCTTCCGTATTAATGCCAGTTTATTCAGCTGAAGAATTATTTTTTTCTGGTGATCTGCAAAGTTTAGCTAGTTCCAGGAATCAGTGCCAAGTATGTTTGTTCAAACAGGCTATGTCATCATATTTTTGTCAAGACAAGGCTTTGTGCTAACTGAGGATGACTTTTTGGGGGAGTTAACCATTAGGTTGAAATAATGTGCCATTTCCAAGGAAAGAATACACAGAGTAGGTGGGATGCTAGTGACTAAACTGATCATCTTTATCTCTCTAGTTTTGGCATTTTCCTATTTAAACAAAATGAAGAATCCCAAATCCTCTGGAAAATTCTATTGAACTATGACTGCCATTTAAAGATACTAACAAGCTTTTTTAGGTAAGTAGAACAGGATCACTAGGCTTCTGGAAGCTTCTTTCTCTTGCACTGCATAGGCTGCCTCATGTCTACTGTACAGCGGAGTTAGCAAATCCACCTGTCCCATGACCTTAGGTACTAATTTATCAGATTAGGCAGGTCCAAAAGTGTCTAAATTGTCTCATAAGGAGCTGGATGCAATTAAAATGCCTGACCATTGCTTAGACTGCACTGTTTTCATTGGTACATAGACAGAATCAAAACATTGAATTATCCTAAAACTTAAACTTTACTAAAACATAGTTTACTTTAAGGTTAATTTTAACTTAGTACAAAATATGTATTTAGATTCCTAGCTGGCTTTGGACATTTCCAGCTTCACCTTTTGCTTTTTGCTGTTCTCATAGTTTGGATAATAAAAATCAATTAATGTTGCTTTATTTTCAGCTTGTATTGAAAGACTCCACTGAATGCTTTCGTTTTGTGTAATTTTAAAACTGTATGAAATTTTATTAAAGACTTTTTACAAGTTTTGCTTTTAGATTTCTTTTTTTATATGTTTCTGCCCTTAAGCATAATGCAGTATCACACAGCAAATCAATCACAAAAGCGGCGTCAAAGCCTATCTTTGGTAGATCTCGACTATACCAGCAGTGTTACAGTTGTGAGATAAATATACATGTTTAGATGCTTAATGAGATCCCAGAGCAGCAGCCCACCTATGATCCCTGTCCTCTTTCATCAGCTGTACTTCTGACAGTCCCTCTTTTCCTATTTGTTCCACTGTTAGTTAAAATTGCCAGTAAAGGACAAAATGGAAATGTAGTGAAATGTTAGGTAGAGGCAGCATAATAATATGAAGATTTCAATTCAAAAGACAGTTCTAAAGCTGAAGAATTGTATCAAGTATTACTGACAGGTCATTCAATGCACTTGCAATGCAACAGGTGACTACAAGCCTAGGAAAATAGTCTACAACCTCTTTTTAGCCGCAGGCTTTAAAATGAAAGAAAAATCACAACTTAAACTAGATATAGATATAAAAAGGAAAGGAGAGGTGTCATAGAGCTATAGCAACTCCATCTAGCTCTGCTTTGTGAGATAGCTCATTTTTTAAATATATGACACAGCAGTATCCACGCGGCTGCAAAGCCCTCATCCAGTAATGGTCTACTGTGGGTTGGTAGCTGTCTTTGAAATAGGTGGCAAATGTCAGATTGTTGGAAAACAGAGAAATTAGGATGAAATCCTTCTTTCAGAAATTGTAGAACTTCTGAAGAGCTACCATGTATTAAGCCAATTTGTGATGAACTTTGCAAAAGCACTGTTTAATGTACGCATAATTTCTAAGAAACATTGGACCTGCTGTGGGAATGTGGAACAGTTGTCAAGTTTATGCACAATAAAACTTAACTGTTCAAAAATGGCAGACTAGGTAAAGAGGAAATGTTACGAAAATAAAGTAGCTCTAAGGTAGCCCATCCTTCTAGGCATTTTATCATGTGCTTTTTGCTAAGGAACAAAATGGTCAAGCTCTGCAACACAGAGAACTGTTTGAGTGAAGAACCAAAGAGGTCAAAGGAATTTAATGTAAGTGGCCAGAGATCAAGAGTTGCAGGTGGCTGTATCTCCCTCACGTTCCTGTGATAGGATTAAGCCCAGGAAATACTCCAGAGTGGAAAGAAAACTGAGGAAATACGTGTATTTTTATGTATTTTTCTAATTTACAACATTAACAAGCTACCCAAAAATGTTTACAAATTTCTGTGGTTTTTTTTTTTTTTTAAATAACCACAGAATACAAGGTAGGAAGTAATTTGTTTTTTGTTGAATATTTGCTTAAGCAATTCTGGAGTCTGAACCTTCTTTCACAAAGAAACAAAAAATCTGTGCCTAGGAAATGGGTCTGAAAAAGAGTGGGTAATCACTGTGTCACTGTAGACTGCGGAGGATCGCAGGCCCGCAGGCATTGTGCCTCATGCAGCCTGCTGCAGCTCGGAGGTGCAGACAGAGGGAAATTCAATGAACTGCTTCAAACCAGGCAGGCAGTCTTTAACTGTACATGGTGGTAACAGGAAAGGACTGATTTTGGTTTGAAATGTACTTGTTTTAAGGAGTTACAGGTATTAATTACCCTGTACAGGTGACTTGGCTGAGCACTTTGAGGCCAACAGTCAGCAACAGCCCTCCATCTCTGGGAAGCTGTTAGCTGAGCAGCTTCTGCAGCATGGCAGAAATTCTGAGCCACCTGGTGAAGTAAATGAGAAACTTGCCTAGTTGAACTGAGCCTCTTTGAACAAGTATATCTTTAATTCTGAATTATATACTATCAGGAAGAAAAACTAAAGTAAGCCAGCAAACTATACTCTCCATTCAGAAAAGTGGGAATATATTGCCAGAAACTGGGAATATATTTGCCAGCCAGTACTAAAAGATACAAGCAATCTTGTACCTTATCTGAGCACTTGCAATCCATTTTTTATAGTATTTGTAGCACATTCCTTCCCAGCAACTAGTTTCATCCATGTCAAATATCACAATTTCTACTGATGACTCCTCTCATTTGTAATTTTACTACTATTATAAAAAAATACTTATAATGGTATCATTGGATTTACGATGAAGTAAAATATTTACTCAAAGATGTGCAAGAAACACTATTCAGATCGGTTTATGCTGCCACCCAAGCAATCACAGTCACATAATGAGAGAGGATTACATTGCTAATTATATCTCTGAGGTGATACTCTTACAGTATCTGGCTCTGAAGGCTGTCTCCCTAACTTATTTTATCTTTATGGTCTTACACATGTGGCTCCATGCATGTTTTACATAAGCTACTGATGAAAACGGGAGATGCAAAAATGCTTTCAAGCAATACATAATTGCAAATACTTATTTTGTACATGTTCTTTAGGAATTAACTACTCCACAGATGTGGTACTCAGTTTTACTAATTGAGGTGCAGGTCTCCTGAAAACATGGCTCTTTCTAAGAAAAGCAAAGCAAGGGAGCTGTGCAAAGGGAATTCCAACACTTAAGTCTAGATTACTAATATATCGGGTAATTTTTATCTTTTTGTCAATCTACTGAAGAGTATAGCTACAGTCTGTTGGCAAAAGCAGTAACAGCTACATCTAAAAATTACTATCCTGACAAAGGCAGAATGTGCTTGGAGTGAAAAATATGCCATACATGTTTGCCTTTTCAACTCCAAAGTGGACTGACTCAGCTGCGTTTTTCAAGGGTGATCGAGTAAGTCATGATTAGAGGTAGCATATAACTGCTAGAAAACATGGAAACACTGCTGTGAAAGGGTAAGTCTCCTTCCATTGCTGGTGTCAGCTACAGAAGCCGCACTCCCCTGCTCTCATTCATGGTCCTCTCATTCCCTGACAGATGTACACCTTGGCAAAGGTTAAATCCCACAGTATTATTTATCCTGCAAACACTGACAGGAAGGGCTGGATTACCTCACAAGTCCTACCTCCAGGAGTTACAGGTCATTGCCCTGAAAGCTGTTAGTGCTGGGCAAGTCATCCCGGAGGGAGCAGCTCACACCCCTCGGAAGCCCGGAGAGGTTGGGAGGCAGAGAGGGGGGTGTCTGTGGGTATTAAATTCTTAGTGGAGGGCCTCTGCTCTGGATGTCACCGAGGAACTGCCGGAGAACTTAAAGGAAGTGTGTTTTAAGTCTTTTTTGTCCGTGCTGAGCACGCTGTAGTCGCTTACCTCAGCCGGGGGACGGGCAGGGCGGGAAGAGACAGCCCCCCAGGGCCGCCGCTCGCCCCGACCCGCGCGGGCGAGGCCTGTGGCCGAGGGAGCGCCTGAGCAGCCGGGTCTCCCCCGGGCACCGGGGCAGGAGCCCTCAGGGCGCCGGGGGGTGAAACGGCCGCTACCCCTCGGAGGGGCCGCCCAGTCCCAAGCTGCCGCCGGGCGTGCCGCGCTGCCATGGCGACGGGGGCGGGCCCCGGGGGAACGGCGGTAGCGGAGCGACCCTGCCCTGACGGGCCGGAGGAGCAAGGGGTGAGCGGGGCGGTGCTCCCCGCGGGCGGGGCCGCTGCTGCGGGGAGGGTGCCGGACCCACCTGGCTCCCGCCGCGTCAGGCCGCCACTCCGCCGCCCGGCATGGGGAAAGGCGGTGCTGCGGGCGGGCGCATGCGCCGCTGTGAAGGAGCGGGCTGAAGGGAGGGCGGTGGCGGGCTGAGGGGAGGGATGTAGCTCGGCATGGGCTTTCCCCGTCGGCCCGGGGCCCCGCCTCGGCGGCTCGCCTTGCACTTCCCCGAGCAGCCGCGTCTTCAGAGGCGCTGTAGGGGAGGCGGCGTGGTACAAAGCCGGGCGGGGCAGCAGAGGCCTCTTCTCGCGGAGGAGAAATGGTTGAGGGAAAACGCGCCGCCTCATGAAAGCTGCAGCGTGACACCCACATTGTCAAAGATTATTCGTTTTCTTCCAGATCAAAGATGCGTAAGGGGTCGGTGTCCGCCTCATCTGCCTCTGCCTGGCCCGGGCTGGGCCGGAGCTAGGCCTTGGGCCTCCTGTAGCTGCCACACACTGAGAAATACACAAAACAGCAGTGAATGAATTTACTGACACGGTTTAATGTTTTTAGCATCATCGTGAGTCATTGATTTTTCTTAAAGTTTGGGAATTTAATTGAAAATGTTCAAAAGACCATGTCTTTCAGGTAAATTGTGCTTACAGTTGGTGGGCAGTTGTCATATTTACACCCCGAAAGGCATCTGCTTCAGCTAACTGCTCTGTTGGGTGTGTTACATCTGACTCATTAAGGGTTTTAGTGTTGGTGGTGAAGAGATGCCAAACAGACATCGGTTAGCGTTTTGAGAGGCTTAGTTAAAGGTTTTTTTAGCATTTTTAACAGTCATAAAAGGTACTTGGGTCTTCGACACAGAGTACAATAGGTTTGTAATGGTTTATTTTAATACTAGGGTTGAATACACAGTTCCCAATTAAAGGGAGCTGTAAACCTTTGTGGCACGTTGGTGTGCTAGGCTGAAACATCTGTCTGCCGGGTAATAAGGATATTTTTGGAGTGAGTGCCCTTGTAACACGCTTGAGAAGTTAAGCTGTGGTTTTCAAGATACTTGCAGATTTTTGACAGTATTATGTGTCATTAGTCACGTTAGTATGTTAGCTCGTACAATTAGTGTCTCTAGTACATCGTATAAATTAACTTAAGTTTTTTAAAGGTAAAAACAGATTTGGGAACTTAGTGGAAATGCTGAAATCTCTGTTGCTTCTTTCTACAAAGCTAAAGGAGCTGTCAGCACAGGAGATGCAGGGCTTGCTTCTTAAAATGTGTCAGTTCTATTATTACTGAATTGTCTTAAACACGGCTTGTTTTTTGACAGCATTAGCATACTGCATTTCCTACAATAACTGTGATTTCTAAACAAGCAAAAAAATGGATGTGTGACTCTTACCTCTGTCTCCCTCTAAAAGACTCAAATGTGGTTTCCCTTCCCGTATCGACCTGTCGGAAACTGTTGCTAAAGTTTACAAGTTTCATTTTTTAAATTTACTACAGGGGACACATTTAGTGTTCAATCCTGCTGCATGTGATTTGTGCCTTTTCCATCAATTACAATTCTCATGTGTTTAGGGGTTTGCTGGCTCAGGGCTGGAATGCCAAGCACAGCTGTGAGCATGCCATGTTTGCCTTTCCCAAAATTTGTGTTTATCATTACATAATTACATGAATAAGCAAACTTCTTGCATGCTTCAGAAAGAATTTATAAAGTTCATAAAATGCATAGAAGAAAGCATAAATTTTTCTTTGTTTTGTTGTGAAGACAGAACCACAGAGGCGTACCGCACTTTTTGAAAATAAATGCTGGCTTTGCTCGTTTCTGTCTGAAATAAGGAAAAAGATTAGGTTTTCACCACACCGTGTCCTTGATCTGGCTCGTGGTGCAGCTGCACAAACATTTGTGCCACTACAATGGTGCGGAGGGGAACGCACAGCAGAGGAGGGCAAGTCTGCCTCCATCACCACGCCTCTCGGCAGACTGAACCGTGAAGGGCCCCCTCAGGACTGTGGCACAGAAAATCCATGTTGCAGGAATGCTCAGAAATGTCATATTTTGAAAGACAACATTTTTTGGTTCAGAGAACGAGCCAGAACCAGCAGAAAACTCACTGAGATTGAGCATAAGATACAGGCTCCCAGATACAGCCAGGAAAAGGGATTTTTTGCTTAGTCAGGAGCAACTTAATAGAATATAAGGGGTGAAACGGGGAAAAGGAAACTTTTTTCTTTTCCAGGAAGAAGTGTGAATTCAAGTTCAGTGATAATCTTAGGAACATAATGAGATTCTCTAATACTGTAGGGCCAAGTTCAAACCTGACGCAAATGGAATAACTCCATTGAAGTTGAACCTGCCTACCCCAGATCTGAGTTTTGCTGTTTAGGTCTTACAAATCTTACCTGACTGGAACTTATTTTAGATCATCACATGCCACCTTGTGGCAAATTAACATGATGCATCTGTTCTTTTTGCAACTCTGTAAACCACTTTTTTCTTTATTAAGATTCTGCCCTCTTTTTCTATTCCTTGGGTTGCTGTGAGGGCAAGATGGGTGTCATCTCCAGAGTTCCTGCGCTTCATCTTGGAAGTTCCTGCGTAGCTTGGTAATCCCACCTGTTCAACGTGGTGGTATTTTGCACAGTGATGTTAGGCCAACATAAAGTATGCTTTTCAGCAAGGTGTTCTGAGCGCTTTCTGATTCAAATCTAGCAGCTTTGGGAATAATCCATAAAGTAAGGTATTGTAAAGAATATGGAATGTTTCCCTTTAACCTTTTACCTTCATTTCTGCATCCAAATTGTTCATGATCCTTACCTCTCTTGCACAAGCACTGGATTTAAACACTTTATTCCTCTTTTTGTTTCCTGACATCCCACTTGCTCACTGGGGATAGCACTGTTCTTTTCCAGTGTAAACACAGCCTTTACAAAGATGATTTAGGTTTTCACTATGAGCCTTTCATTTGCACTGTTTATGCAGGCACATCATGCATTGTACAATATCTGTCTTGTTTGTGATGAATATCAGCATGATGGGAAAGGAACAAAAGACTACGAGGGATAATCAGCAGATGTAACAAAACAATGCCAATAGCAAGAGAAAATAGGTGGAGAGGCTGCTTCTGGGGTTAGAAAAGTCCTCCATGGAATGTGGTAATGCCATTGTTGTGAGTTTGGAGAATGGAAACGAGCAAGTTTGTATGCAGATTCACTGGAATCAGTGGATCTTGTAGATATTGAGTATTTTGCTGGAAACTATTCACCTTTTTAACTTCCCATCTTTTCCTGGAAAAGATGAATGATGCCTACTGCCACAGGTTTTCCAAGATGTTTTGCCTGGGCAGTGTGTTGGTGACACCTCCCACTCATCCCTCCTGTCCTCTGGCATACAACAGTGTGAGAATGGAAACCCCTCACTGCAAACTGGGTTTAGTTTCAGAGCAGGACAAGTGCAGCAGATACAATTCTGCTTCCTGTTGTGACCATTTCATGTCCTTTCACTTGGTTTCATGTGGATTTGGTTCCTATTTCTTCTAAAAAGATGCGAGTGTTTCTCTGCCGTATTACCAGTCTTCTCCCTATTCTGTAGAGGTTTCTTATTCTCACTGCTTTTGTTTTTTAAAAAAAAGGCTTTTTTATGGGACTTTGTATTGAATTTCCTTCTGCTCATCTTTTTGTTTTTTATGTGCTTCACATTTGTTAGCTTCAAGGCCTTAAAACTGTGCTTTGGCCTTTATAGTTCTGATAGCCTGATAAGTCAAGTGAGAAGTTGTTCAAAGTAAGTTTTTTATCACAAAAGGGTGGATTTTTCTGTAGATGACCTTACCCTCACTTTTCCTTAAAGGAATTTTTTTAATAATAACTATACCTCCGCAGAGAGCTAATAATCACCCCCCATTTTAAAACAGCACAGGTAAACTAATGGGGAAAGGTCTGAGTGTCTTGGGCTTTGAGTGGCTATACTTTAAAATAATGATTAAGAAATTTGATAGCCAAAGTCTACAGCTTTGACTATGGTGAATTCTTTCCCAGATCGGGGAATACAGGAACTTTGAGACCCTCTTCTCCCCTCTGCGTGTGGTATGTGTTCTCCTTCCAGAAAGATGTTAAAGAAACAGCGTTGCAGTAGGTGAAGGTATAACCTACTGCATTTATTTCAGTAATCTGCTTTCATCATTCATCCTTGTGTAACTCTTCTACTTTCTAAAACAAGTGCTTACATATTTTTCATTTTATAAAGCCTGTAATGGTTGAAGTTACATGTAGCTCTATAGCTACAAATTAATATGAGCCACAATGGAGGAAAATAAATTCTAATAGGATAACATAGCAGCTGTAAGTTTGCAGGGAGCTAATTTAAACCATATGCTCTTACCAGTCTGCCTTAAGCATTAGTAAGAAATATCTTAAGTGAGATATAGTTCGTTCTGGTTGTAATTCTAGTGGTAATTTTTTAATGGTTAAAGCTTATCAGTCTACAGCTTTTTTTTTTTTCCACATCATAAGTCTTCAATTGAAGGGGATTTTCAGTGACATCTGCATTAGGTTGGACTGGTGTTTCTGAACTAGAGGTAATAAATGATAGATCCCCTGTGATGCTTAGTGAAAATTCAGAATCATATCTGTACAAACTTTCATCAGTTTCTTAAACTCAATGGCTGCTAAGGCCCACTGTGTGCATTAAAGGGGCTAATTTGCTGCCAGAATGGATATTATCTGTATCTCAGATTAGAAACAATTATTAACTAAATAATAGTTCTCTTTCCATCAAACGAGAACATGTTGGCAGAATGAATGGCTGCTTCCTGAGGGAGAAGTTGAAAGAGAAGGGATTGAAGCAGTGAGTTTGATTTTTGGGATTCTTTTTTTTGGTTGGGAAAGAAAGAACAAGGACGAAGAAGTATGAATTACTTTTTAACAAAAATCTGGAATGACCAAGGAGCAGAGTCAGGCAGTGTGAATATTTTGGTTGCCAAGACAGAACAACCTGCCACAAGATTGCTGTAGAAAGAAGGCAAAAAATGTAGATCAGGAAGACTGAGCTGCAGAAGTGAAGTCTTGTGGTTTCTGACCATTAAGGCACTGAACAAAACCCAAAGAGACCTCAGGACTTTCACAAAGAGAATTGCAAGTATTCATAGGAATTTATTGGTACACCTGCAGCTGGGTGTCCAGAGGAAAGGGGGCAGCTCTCGGTAGGTATGGAAGTATTGCTAGAGAGCTGTATCGCAAATTGTCTAAGCAGCAGGGTTGTTCCAGCTACAGCTGCCTGGTAATTTGCATGATATGTTTAGTTAGAATTTTCATTAAGTCCCATCCAAGACCCTGAATAAACCCATCCCTAGAAGCGGAAATTTTCTGGAGGGGGTAGTGAGCCAGAGTCTTCATCCCTCTTACATTGTTCACTGTGCAGGAACAGGAGTAAAAAATGACCTGGTCTCACTCATTGCCATCAGTACTGTCATCAGATCTTAAAGCTTGTCTTGTGTTCAGCTACACTGGTTTTCAGAAGGCTGTTCTACAAATAACAGTCAAATGTACATACCATAATTCTGCCTTTCTTGACATAATATTGGAACAACATGGAGGGATTTTATGAGCTCTGTGCCACCTGCAGGGTGCTGCAAGAGTTTTTATGGGCCATCAGAGAACAGACTTGGAGCACACATTGTACGATAACCTCGTTAACAGCATCAGATCATGCCTGAATGCAGGGCATTCAGAAAGGTATATTTGAAATACATCTTCACCATTTGAAGGGAAAGTCAGTTACTTCAGGGCATTTATCAGAAATCAGTATATATTGCAAAAATGGACTTTTCAGATTTTAAATTGAATTTGTTTTGGCTGTGGTCTTGTCTACCATCCATGAACATTTTGTGCCAGTAAAAACAGATTTGGAAGCTGTGTGTCCAGAGTTTAAATTGACAAGTATGTGCACTCATGCTGGAACGACACAGACACTTGTTTCTTTGGGGACGTAAGCTACACAATGTGATGGGCCTGCTTTGTCACAACTAACCATTTTGCAAGTGGCTTTTCTGATTCCATGGAGTTGTGTTATTTTGGTTTTAATAAAAAATAGGGTGCTTTAAAATTGTAATTGAACTCAAGGAAGCTGCATTTGATTCAGGGATATTATGGAAGCAATAAAAAGAGGTTTAAAAAATCAGCAGTTTTCTGGAGATTATTTGCTCAGCTCTACTATTAATATTGTTTTGTTTGCCAGACTATGATCAAAACCATTTGGCAGGCAAGGCATAGTCAGGAAAGTGAGCCAGTAATGTTGAGCTGTCATCTAAGTACATACAGAAGAACTGTTCTCTTGGCATGGAAAACAGACTATTTACAGAAATAATAAACATGCCCTCTAAAATTATGTTCCTTCTCTCTAAAATCATGGACGGTCACAAGACTTTGACCCTACAGAAGGAGCATAACACTTTATGAGACTTCTGTCAAAGCACATGATAAAAAATAAATACACTGTAATAAAGAAGTGTCACTCTGATGGCTCAAATGTGCCTTCCTAACGTATTCTGTCTCCTTTCTTTAAGATATGTTATGCATACTGCCTCGCAAGGGAAGCCCATCTGGAGGGGATATCAAATCAATCCATTTTCTTGACGCATCAGTTGATGTGATTAACTTTTGTTTCATCTCCCAAGTAAACCTTGTAAACAATAAAATGTGTCAAAGTAAAATAGAATTTATTGAAAAGTGTAATTTGCAAAAGTCCTTATGGTGATTCAGCTGCTGGATAGAGCCCCAGATGCTGAGTATCCATGAGGAATAACAGACTCATCTGGCCAAGACTTCTTGGTTTTTCTGAGCCCTGATGATAGATGAGTGAGCTGTGAGCAAGGGAGGAGGTAGTGGCTGGCTACCTCAGCAGCTGCCTACAGCTGGAAGAGGAGTGTGTTCACCACCATTGCCAACATGCCCAGAGGGTGATAGTTGCACTTTCTGTTAGCTCTTCAGGATTTCCAGGTTTACTCTTTATTTGGGTGCCTCCTTCCTCCCCCGTAAAGCTGTTTGTTTAAATGCTGCTGTGTAAACTCCAGGCATGAGAGTGAGAAATATCACTCGTTCTTGAGAGCCTAAGTAAAACAATGCAGCTTTCCAGTATCATTTGAACATCTTCAGTGGGGACTCTCAGCCAGCTCTTTGTTGCAAAGCCTGACAGTAAGGTTCTAGTTATACTGGCCATAAACTAAAATAGTTGCAGGTTTTGCCCTACAAAACTTTGTCTGGGGCAGTCTAGCATCAGGTGGTATTTACATATGAGAACTGAGATGAGGGAACCAGAAGACCTTTTCACTTGATAAATACTACTTTACAGCTGTCTGCAGGTAAAAGTCTGTTTCTAAGCCTGATTGTACCATAGCATCTCTGACTGGGACCTGCTTATCACAAAAGGCTGTTGCCACTAAGGGAGAGAGATAGCCAAGTATTCACAAAAGACAGTATTTGAGTTATAGGAGGACAGTTTATTTGAGTTACAGGCTGCACAACATGAGAATCTCCATTGACTACACAGGGAAGCAAGAAAAATCAGCGTTAGTAGGTTAATATTTGTTAATAGATCCCTTCTTTCCTCCCCTAATTACTTGCACAGCTATTTCCTTATATTCTTCCCAGCTGCCTCTGCTAGCATTCGTTCACATGCTGCCCACACAGACACAGCAAAGGGGCTTTGAACTCGCTAGCTCAGGTACAGTAGCTGCCACTGTACTTACCTGTGACAACATGAAGTTCAGCATGGACTGCAAATCCAGGAGAGGAGTGGGGTAAGCATTAAGCCTAGGTCTGCCCTGAGCTCCATGCTGTTGCAAGTATATTAGTGTCTAATTGAGCTAGGTTATTAAAAAACAATCAAGCTGCAGCTCCATTTTTGAGGGCAGTTCAGACTTGTAGTCAATGCTGCTGGGCTACCTGTGGATTTTATGGACTGACATTACTCAGTGTCTTAGAACCATTAGCCCTTCCTCTGCCATCCCTGTAGTTCAGAAGAAGCAGAAGTGTTTCCCCACTGCCTTCCTCAGGTGCTGTGTTCTTCCTCTCATGTTCAGCACAAAACCAGTCATGTGATCCCTGTTTTGGAACTCCACCAGTATACCTTATGCATGTGCAGAACATAAAAGATATTTAAATTTATAAAGTTTGAGCTCTCAGCTTGCTGAGGGTGAGTGTGCAAGTATTTGGCTTTGGATCCATTTCCCCCCTGCCCCACAAAATGGTTTAATCCAGAAAAGAAAGAAGAAAAAAAAAATCTTCATTTGCTGGTAGTTTAGATTGTGCTTAGTTATAACTCACAACCCCAAAACATAAGAATTAAGTTTAATAGTTCATAAATTATACAACACACAGCACATACTGTTGTAATCTGTACTGCACATAATCTATATGAAGTATTAACACCGATGTCTAAACAAAATGCAAAGTCACTATAATCTTAAACCTCAGCTGTACAGTTTTTCTGAACTATTTTGGCTATAGACATGATTTTTCACTCCTCCACCCTCATATGGTATTAATTCAATTGTTTTATATGTTATACATGCATAAGAACTAGAAGAGATTTCCTTAAACAACAAACATTGAGGATAAAAAGGTTGGTGTTTATAAAAATGTCAAACTCAAAGGCTCTTCCATAACTTGTTAGAGGATTGCTATCATTTAAGGCTCAAAAGCCAGTCATTCAAGAAGTCCTCCAGAGAGAAAAGCTAATCCTGAGTTTCCACTCACGAGTTACTACTCTGATTCCTCAGCAGTGCATCAGCAGCAAACATACTGAAAGAAGACCAGAGAAATTTGGATGTAGCTAAAAAGATCCAAAAAGGATAATTCAGTTCTACAGCATGTAGCTCTTGATCACTCTCATGTTTGGTTTGTGTGTAGAAGCTCAGTATGAAGCAGCTCCAAGTACAGTGCAGTTGACATTCATGCAATGGTCTGTTGCTGCAAGGTGTTCAAAAGTGAACTTCTCTGTTGCTCTTCCATAGACAGACTGCCGGGGTGGCAAATGAGTAATCATTCAAAGACACAGGGTTGTCATATGCCTGTGCTGTTTATCTGCAGGTCTGAGTCTGTGCTGGAAGGCAATGCTCAATCACAAGATGAGGTGAGAGAGCTTTCAAAGTCATTGGGTACAATCACAGTGGTGACTGACCAGCTTCCTCCCTTGTAATCAAATAAAAAATCAACAGCCGACATAGCTGGAGCGTATGGTGTGGGTTTAGGAGAAAGGAGGTTTATGTAGGAGCTTCAGAACAACATAAGACTTGCGAAACTGCTATCAGTTAAAACTCTGATCTCTGGGAATGCCTATTGTGCAGAGACCTCAAAGAGCCTTCTGAGGCAGAAGATTTTGGTAGGACTTAGGAGGACCAAAATGACTTGTCATGGTTGATGGGCGCGGTATTGGAAAGAGGGTGCTGTGGTAATACTATCTGGAGCTTCACAGAGGTGAGGTGATGTGCTGTGCTTATGTAAGAAAGAGGGAGCAGAAGCAGGGTCCGGCATGGTGTTGAGGAGATGCTCCCATGTACTTCTCTGCATCCTGTTTTCTGCTGTCAGCCCCAGAGTACACTGAGGTCTGTGGAGCCAAGCAGGAGTTTCATTGCTGAGACGGGGTGTGCAGGTACATACACGCTATTTTGTGAAGGCTGTCAATGATCTGCAAGAGCCAATGTCTTAACTGTTGGACGTGCAGATGTATTGGTATTGCCAGTCACATACAAAAACTTCTTGGAAACAATGATTCTTATTATTTACTGTCATTGCTAAAATCGCAGCTTTTGTGTGCTCATGTTGCCATTCATTGAAATATGTTAAGTAGAACTTTCCCTTTTTGAACCAAAATCTTGTGATATTAGTGACTTAGTTTAAAAAAAGCCTTTTGCTAGAACTTTATTTGGGATGTGAAGGGAATAAGCATGATCTGCAGCTGATTTTTCTGAGTAAGCTAAGGGCCTAATTGCCTTATTAAAACTAGTGGAAAGATTTGCGTTAATAGTGTTGTACTGCTGAATCTGTCTTCAATGTTAAAGTCTTTGCACGTTTTTCCTGTTTAACTTTGGTGTTCAGCACTATTGTACAAGCGCCAGGCACTTGCAAGGAGGCTTTAGGCTGATCTGGCTCTCAGTGAGAAGTGTACCAAACCTGTAAAAACAGCTGTAGAAAGGGAGACAAAACAGTCTGTCCCCACCTACCACTGCCCTGCTGGGTGGCTTTGGGGCCTGACCATCACTTGCTGGCATTTCTGTTCTTGCCTTACTGGCAACACTTTAAGTTTGCTCTTCTGTGAATCTCCCCTGTTACACAGGCTAATATTTAGTAATTGAAGGCTAAGCTATTCCCTCTTTCTCTTTTCCTGTGTACTAATATTCTTTCTATTCTACAGTCTCCTGTTTTGGACGTTTTAATTGAAATCTGAGTAATTGTTCTCAACTTGTGTTTAACATGAAAACAATAAACCGGTGCCCAAGCATCTCCCCCGCTCTCTCCAGCTCCCCGATTCCGTGGCTGTTGGGGTGAGGATGCGGTGGGAGCAGGGACTGCCCTAGCCGCAATACATTGCACTCGAAGCCTCCTAAGAGTCCCGGAATTGTCCCCATCGGTAGGGAGGCGGGGGGGCGCAGTGCAGGAGCCGGCGGTGCCGCCGGTCCCCGGGCGCGGCCAGTCCCCGGTGCCGGCAGAGGGCGCCCGCGCCCCGGGCTGCCGCGGAGCATCCCCACCGCCTCCCGCCGCCGCGCCCGGGCGCCGCTGCTCCCTCCTTGCCTTTCCTTTCCTGTGCTAAGCAGCGTCTCGCAGGCTTTAAATTCTCCGTGTAGCGCCCTGAGCAGGTTTCAGAGAAAGACGGAGAGGCTCGGCTGTGCAGAGGTGTGTGGTGGTTGCTCTAAGGCAAGAGAGAGGCTAAAGAAAAAGAGCGGGGAAAAGCTATTGAGTAAGGCAAGAGCCACATTAAATCAATCCATCCGTAGTTCAGACAGATAACTATCAGTGGGTTCTCGGGATTTCGTATTAGAGTCCAAAAATTTGCAAGTGTCATAATATATGTATGGAAAGCAAAATTGTTTAAACTTCTTAAGCAGTCATGGCCATATATGGGTTTGAAATTCTGTTCTGGACAGAACAGAAATTTGCCGTATCAGATGTAAGAATTGCAGTGTAGGCGATGTAAAAATCGGTTCTCATTTCTCCTGAATTGGATAGCACATCTCCTTCTGGTGACTTCAGTGTGAGCAAGGTTTTCCCAAATAGACAGAATTCAATTTATCTGCTGCAACATCAGGGGCTTTAAGTCCTTCTGAGAATCCCAGTCCACTTGTGCAAGGAGAATAAAAGACCTAAGGCACGGTCCACGTTTTGCCTGAGAAAGGCCTGTAGGGTCAGACTGGAAATCAGAAACCATAGCACTTTCTTAACATTGTAAGAACATTGGTCTTAAGGCTAATTATAGAAAGCCCCATAACTCTTGTTAATCATGTCTTAGAAAGGAGAGGAAATCTGTTCCTGCAATGTTGTAGGTTCATTATAACTTTCAGGTTGGTAGTAAAGCCTGTATATGGGCCCAGGGTATACCCTGAGAGTAATTAATTTCTTCATACAGATTTGTATGAATGATGAAGGAATTAATTTCACAAAATCTCACACCTTCAAGGGGAATTTTCTGTGTACAGACTGACCTCTATTAACATTGTTTCTTTTAAAGTATTTCATTAAAATATGACCTTCCTAATTCGTTATTTCATTCTCAATTAGACTGGTCCATGAATGGTATTAAGAAAAAACATGCTTATTCCAGCTGAAGTGGGATACAGGAGTAAGAAGTTGACAAATGTAGAAAAATTTACCCTTTCCCTCTTCCATCCCAACCTAAGAGAATCTATGGGACGATTTTCCATAGAAGTAACTATTGCAATGTAGTGGGTTTATTAGTGTCCAAAGACAGTCAGTGATGTGAGCCGGAGAGGGTCGCTGCAGGGTGCAGGAACTAAACTGGAGTGGGCAGAGCTGGGGGGATGAGCATGTAATCCCCACCTGCCTGAGTCCCCCTCTGAAGTTAACAGAGAGAAAATTAGGCTTGATTTTACTTGCAGTCCTGGGTTGGTTTCAGAGTAGGATGCACTAAGCAAAGCCCTGGTGTGAGGGGCATAGGTGTGCGGAGTCATACAGAATATGTGCAGGATCTTCACGCAGGTTGGCTTACAGCATCAAGGGGTGATTTTGGCTAGGACTCTTGTACTCTGGGAAGTTAGGAAGCTCCCTGCAATAGGAAACAGCATGAAAAATACTCCATGAATCCACGTACATACACTTGTGAACTGGTGCCGCTGGCTTCCTGCCATCTCTCATGAAAACCAGGTTCCCTTAAACCCAGATCCCACTCCCATTGAACCAGGGACACAATTGCCACCACTGTCAGCTGGTTCAGAGCCAAACCTTGTTTTCAGTTTGGTTAAATTTAGCACATCGGCATGAGGCACCCATGAGGCATGGGTTTCGTCATGGGCCAGGGCTCCCTGCTCAGATGAAGGCAAGGAGAGCAAGCCCCTGCCTGGTCGCCTGCATCCTTCCTGCGTGTGGCCTGAGCACAGGTACCTCTGTTAAATATTTTAACCTTGTCTACTGATTTATGAGCAAGACTCGTTTTTAAGGATCCATTGAATCTCAGCCAAACTATGGAGACTAAAACAGATAGAGACTCTTAGGAACATAAACACCTATGGAAATATGGAAATCCTAATTCACATGGCACAATTTTATTTAAAAAAAATATTCTAGCCTGTGGTGGTAAATCATACTCAGTTTCTGAGTGTCTGATGTCTGGGAACCCACATATCTTTAATTGTCTTCTGTTATTAATGCTTCTCCCAGCAGGTAACGCTCACCTGATTTGCCTCAGTCCATAGGAGTTGATGTTTCCATGATGGCAGGTTTCAGCCACACCAGATCAGTTTGCCTGTCAGGTGGAATATCTGCAGCAGTCTGCATTGCAAAGGGAAACTTCTAAAAATAGAAGCCATTTAGGAGGTTTCAGACACCTGGTTGTTCATTTTTACAACATTTTTCTTAAGTATTTTTGATTGGTGTGAGCCCAGGCTGCAGACCTTTCTCCTGTGCCAGGGCCATTAATTTCTGTAAGAATGAGAAGAGATTCTGTTCCTAATCCCTGTTGTAGGGGCACTTTAATGTTTTTGTACCCATATTTTAAAACAAGATACACATAAAAATCAAAAGCATGTTTAAGAAATAAACTAACAGAAAGGAACCCTCCATCATTTAATTGGTTTATATTGTTTGGCATTTAATGAAAGCTATTTTATGTAATTTGCTCCCTAACTTAGGGGGGTTTAACTAGCTGTAGTGGTCCCTGTGAGAGACTGGGAAGTTAGCTTTAATATGATTTTAATATGTATAAAACATCTTGTTATTTTTTAAATAAAATGTTTCAATTAGCCATTATTGTATTAAATGACTTAAACATCTCCCTGCTGATCTATAAACCAAAACCATCCAGATCTGAGGTAGTACTCGAGAACTAGGAACCAAAACTGACTGGAGGCTAACCGTAAAACTGAAGAACGTAGGGATTTTATTCTGTTTCTTCACTTCACTTTTAAAAACTGAAGGACCCAGCTCTGCACAGATGTAGTCATTAACTTAATTTTATGAACTATAAACAGTCCTATTCCAGTCAGTCAACTGTGTACACAGTGAATAACCTAAGTACACATTGAAGTGTTTACAGCACAGGGGCTAATGTGATATCATTAAGGGCATCCTTAATTTTGCAACAGATGCAGGGGTTGCGTGAATTTCAACTAATACAAGAGTGATAAGGACAATTAATTGTTTTCTGCCTGAAACTCGTTTAGCATCTAGAAATGGATAGTACAGCCATAGATGCTGTTTCAGATTAAATGTAATTATATACTGAACTAATGCACCTACGTTTAACTTACCCTTATATATCTCCTAACTGTCATTTTCAAAACACATTTGTTACCTGCAGTTTCACAAGCATAGTTCCGCATCCATAACTCTGGTTGTAGCCGTGCCGAGCAAGATCAGTTTTGATGTGAAACCCTGAACTGGGGGATTTATGCTGACCGCTGACTGGAGTCCAAGCCCTGTGCACACGATTGCACTGCTTTTTGATAGCAGCTCTGGGTGGAGAAGGATGATTATATATACTGTCAACAAGGGAAAGTATAATTGCACTCATCTGTTAGCTGGGACACTGTTTTTAGGGGCTGCAGCCACAGTGCTTTTGGCAGTGCTGGTGAAGGAGCCTCTGAACCTACAGATCTCCTTATAACTAGAAATCAGTTCACAGGGGAGAGGCTGTCACAAGAAATACTGTCCAGCCTGAAATCTAATCACGTTTGTGGCTAGTTACTGGTTTGTATTTCCAAGCATTGCATCCCTTGTCTGTGAACTAGGGAAAAATTAAACCTTATAAATAAATAAAATTTTAAAATCCTATAGGTAAAAAAAAGAGAGAGAGATTGAGGCTTTCACAGTGTGTCTTACTGTTTGTGCTCTTTTGGTGTTCTGCAAAATAAAAGGATGCCAGGGAAAAGGTGTTACCGTCGAATGGATGGGTACATGGTTGCCCATGACAGAGGAGTGTAATACTCGGGTGTGTGTTGTCCCCAGTGCTGGTGGTGAGCAGGGAGATTGCACATATGGCGAGCTTCAGATTTTGCGGGCTATTCTATTGGATATAAATTAAATGTATTCAGACAATAGCAGTTTTAGAGATGGTTTCCTTATGCTTGTAAAGCTCTGGAGGAAATGGGGGGCACCTAGTTTGTAAGAGCTGTTGGAGTGTGTGTAGCAGGGAGGACAGGTGATGTACCTCGTATGGCAGGGAAATAAAGGGGCTGGGGGCGCAGTTTCCTGCAGCCCTCGCTCAAACCTAATTGCATCCTCTAAACGTGACTTTCAAAGATAATTAAATAGTCAAACTGTCTGATGAGGCCAGGTGTTTGCAGAAAATAGTTTTGAGAGGGATACGTGTTTAAATGCTGATGAAGCTTTACTCAGCCATTAAACATAATGTATTACTCAGGACTGAGCTATTCCCTCAGCTCTAATGCTCCTTCCCAATTAGCCTGTGATGTCACGTTTTCCACTCTCCTCGTACCACTTTGTGGATTTCCTGAATATTAAGTGCCATGAGAAGTGAGCGAGTCGGAGATTGCTGTGACTAATTCCCCTCCTCGGACACCCTGCAGCCGTGGGAAGGACAGGGGCTGCGGGGATGATGTTCCCGCAATGGCATGAGAGTCACCCCCACTTTCCCGGGGACGGGGAGGCCGCCGGCGGGCAGAGCCCTGCGACCCGGGTTCCCCCTGGCCGGGGCGGGCTCCGGGGACCGGGTCTCCCCTGCTGCGGCTGCCTGCGACGGCACAGGGCTTCGCCTTGGTAGTCGGCACGGGGGGTGAGGACAGGGGGCATCTTATTAGAATTTTTTAGAACGTGATGTTGGAAAAACAGAGAAGTGGTTGGGTTTAAAATGCATCGAGAGCTTTGATACAAAAAAACACCCATTAGTTCATCTAAACATCGCTGCAGCGCGGGGCGCGCGGCTTGTGGGAACAGCGCTGCGGGACGGCACCGCCGCCCCCCCCGCCGCCCGGCACGGCAGAGCGGGGTGAGGGCCGGGCAGCGGGGTGGACTCGGCCGGCGGGGACCCTCCTGCTCCTGGGCAAGCCGAGACTTCGATTTGACAGCTCTTAGCTGTGCTGTGGCCTTGCAAAGAGCCCTAGGGAGGTTCCAAGTCTTAAACGCGAGCAGTGCGCTGTTTAACTGTGGCAGCCTTCAGCGCTTTAATTTTTGATCGCACCGGCGAGGCTCGCAAGCGCGGGGTTCATTTGCTGCCCTTTTTATGTAAAAATGTTTTGCCGGTTGGGATGTTTCCTGAGGGATCCAGGAGGCAAAGAGTTTTAATTTGATTATTTTTCGCGTTGCAGTTGTTCGAGTTAGGAGAATGTTGTGAGAACTTAACTGAGGGGCCGGTGGTGTGCAAAATTCGGCAAAACTCTTCTTCCCGTCAAAATAGTGACTAATCAGCGAAGCAAAAGTACTCCTACCCCAGAGAAGAATTTTAAATCACCGGGTGAACTTGTTTCCTTCTTCATAGCAAGATTTGTACTAGTCGAGCTGCCATCCTTTTCTGAGTTGCCCGGCCAAAATAGAGGCATCTATCAAGATATCTGAAGTGTAAAAAGAAGCAAAAGAAACCTTTAAAAATGCGTTCCATTTTTGTATAAAAGGAAGATTAGAAGAGCCTCTGAATGGGATAGGTGTATTGATAGGTTCTGAAACTAGTTACGTACATTTGTATAAAATTATTTTAAAATAGGTATCTCTAGAAATAGTCTATGTTTCTAATAGTTATATAAAGTCTGTCTCTGGTGCAAGCAAAAAACCACACTCATTAAATGAACATTTTTGCAGAGAAAGGTGATTCCCTTCTAGCAGCTGGGAAAAAAAGCATATCAAATTTGGGGCCTGCAGTTCATTCATCCTGTTCCTCCCTAATGCCCCACATATTCTGCAGAACTTCCACTCTGAAATTACGCTATTTATGAAAGAGCTGTTATGTGAGTTGTTCAGGATTGTGTCTACCTGACGGATTGATGCAAAAAAAGAATGCGGATTGGGGTGCTCTGTAAAAGCCCAGGAAAACAGACAATTTCAGGCATTCTAAGAGTCACAATTTAAAAAATATTGAGTGACGTGGTTTTAGCTATAGGATTTACTTTGCAACGATTTTGAATTGTTGACTGCAAGGGCAGCCTCATGGTGAAGTTCATCCTTCATTTCTTACAGTGCAGCATCAAAATCTTACAATAGCAGCGTTTTCCATAAACGTGGGGGTTTGGGTTTTTTTTTGTTTTGTTTTTTGTTTCTTGCTTTTTTTCCTGAAGTTGGGGGCGGTAGGCCTGCTTCCAGGATGAGTTTCTGATGTGTGATCCTCAGCCGTGCCTGCCTGGCTGCGGCTGCTCACATAAGCAGCCTCGGGGCAGATGTTTCGCAAGGTATATAAAACCTTAAATTATCAAAGGTAATTCCGTATGCTGGGAAATGATACCAGGTCTGTACTGCACTGAACCTAGCCTGCTCAGAGATACGGATAGTGGGGATAAATATTTACAATTATTCATGCGGTTTTGTTTTATTTTAAAGAAAACAAAAAAGTCAAGGTGTGTGCTTTGACGGGGGGAGCTGGAAATTTATTTTATGCGTACTGTTTGTTTATGAGCGTGCTGGTCTCGGAGGTGAGGTTGTTTAAACAATGTGGATTGTTTAAACGATGTGGATTTGTCTGCTTGCTTGAATGTGTCCCAAATTCTTCTCACTTCACTCGTAATAATTCTTCTTGTTATTTATTACAATAGCTCCAAAGGCCTCTTTTGCCTCGGCCGTTACAAATCAGTACCTTGGCACGAAAATACCTTGTGATCCAAATAGAGAAGATGGACAAAAGGTGGGTGGACAAAAAGCCACATAAGGAGACTGGGAGGGGTTTTGTTCTGATTTTTGGGGCCGCGTTAACCTCGGTTAGGGCTCTTCGGAGCGCTGGGCAGGTGTGCATAGGGACACTGCTGCCCAAGAGATTTCCAGGAGGGAATGGGAGGCGCGGGGCAGGGATGCAGGCGGTGGGCTCGATCCCTGCCGCTGCCCCACGCCCGTGTCCTCAGAGATCGGGAGGGGACAGCCGGCACCCGAATACGGCCACTGCTTTGTCGTGTTTCACTAATTCGTTGGCGGTCCAAACACTAAGGGTGATGTCTGAATAATGACAGCCCTTTAATAGAAGTCAGGACAGCAGGAGAACCGGGCAGAGCTAACGAGGCGTTTCGCAGCTCGTTACTCTTTCACAGAGCAAGGGGCATAATTTTAAACCGAAGAAACGTGGGGAAAAATCCGTGCGGAACTGCTCCGTACAAGTGGCAGTAAACATACGGAAAAGGTTATCTGGGAAGGCAAGTGGAAGTACAGAGCATAAATTAATTCAAGAAACACCTCGTTTTTGTCGAATGCAATAGCTGAGTAGTACGGTGAAACGACAGGACAGTAGGATTTAAATAACGCTAACAAGAGCAAGCAGCTCGGCCTCGTGTCCGCGATAGTTCCTTAAACGCCTCCACGTATCCTTTCCGCCACGATTTAATTAAAAATACCAGCCCGGGTGTCCCGATCCTCCGAGGGTCCCTGCAGCCAGGACCTGTCATCTCCCTCCCTCCCTGCAAAGGCCACCCGCGAGGTTGCTCACTGGCTTCGCGGGCAGCGCCGGCTGCGGGTCCCCCCACGCGTGTTGCCGGACGGGACCGCGGCGCGGAGCCCGGCGAGAAGCAATGGAGCCGGGACAGCGCGGGGGAGCCCGGGACCGGGGGAGCGAGGGGAGCCGGCCGGACCCCCGGCCCCCGACGGCTGCGGAGTGCTGCTTGCGCCGCGGCTGGGACACATCCCCCCGTGGGCTGCACTCAGGGACAGTATCCACGGATGACTCCCGTGGCGGTCCCGTCCTGCCTCGCTGCTCGCAGCTCGGCGAAGCGAGGCCGGGCAAGCTCCCGCCGGCGGCTCCGCACGCCCCTGCGCATCCCCCGCAGACTCCTCGCCAGCCCCGCGAAAACGTGCCGGAATCCCTTTTTTTCGTCGAAAACCATGAAGACAGAGGCTGAGCTCCCCTTCCCCGGGGGTAAGCCCGACGTCCGTCCCTCTGCGTGGGCCAGCTCCGTCGCAGAGGCAGCGACTGGGCTGAGTCCGTGGGATACCTCCCGTGGGATACCATCAACGCGCCGTTCCGCGTGTCCGGTGCCGCTCCCGCCGTGGGGAGGGGGCCGACCCCAGCCAAAAACCATCCCACGGCCGTTGTCAACTCTCCCTGCCGCGGGAATCCCGCCGGCCGGGCTTCCCGGGCTTCGCCGAAATCATCCCCCCTCTAATCCGTTGGCGCCTACATTTTCTGCTGGGGATTATGAGCGTTGGGACTCTTGCACGTAAATCTTGCACGAAGTACGTCAGTAATGAGTGGAAATGGCTCATTAATTATCTGCTGTCTTGCGTGACACGGGCTAAAGGGGAATTAAACGAATCCCGTTGTACCGAGCAAAATATTCGTGAAACGGCTATAAAAGTCAAGAAAAACGGTCCGCTTCGTGCTGTTTTATTTCGTTCCCTGACCAGCTCCTTTCAGTTGTTTACAGCGATTTGGCCGAGGCCCGGAGGGAGTCCGGAGCTGAGGGCATCGGGTCGGGGCCCCTCGACCGGCAGCCTCGAGCCCAGACCGGCAGCGCGGCCCTCGCTTCCCCTCGGGCTGCGCCAGCTCCTCCGGGCCCTCGCTCCCCCGGCCATCGCAGCGGGGCTGCCCGGAGGGCTCCGAGCCGCCGGCGGTGCCGCGGGGCGGCTGCTCTTTCCCGCCAAGGGAGGACGTGTGGGTCCACGGTCGGGGCCGCGGAGCTGGTTCCCCCGAGGGGAGCCGGCCCTGGGGGCGGGCGGCCCGGGCAGGTGGCGGGGCGGTCCCCAGGGATGGCTCCGTGTGTCCCCGACTCCGGCCGGGCGCTCCCCGGAGCTGCGGCTCCACTGTAGCCCCGGCGATGGGGACGGGGACGTGGACGAGGATGGGGATGGGAACGTGGACGGGGATGGGGATGGGGACGGGGATGGGCACGGAGAAGGGGATGGGGATGGGGACGGGGACGGGGACGGGGCTGCGCTCCGAAGGGGCCAGCGCTTGTTTGGGTGTCTGCTCTCCCGCAGCGGGCAGAAAGGCTAATTTGCTTTACATGGCAGGGGATCAAATGCTCTGCTGTAACCTCTCGCTTCCAGGTACTCGCCAGCCCCGACCACT
>VYZW01001481.1:0-32608 GCA_013401315.1 Balaeniceps rex | reverse complement strand
AATTCTTTCATACCTTATACAATTTTAAAAACTGAATTAAACTATATCTTTCCTCTTAATCTTGTTCACCCATTAAGTGGGTGCAGCACTGTCCACTTGCCCACAAAAATGTCTGTTGTAGAAAGGTATTCCTCCTTGCAGACAGATATTTTGTAGTCCATTCCAAGCATTCAAAAGCAATGTATTGCCCCTCAAAGTCAAAAGATTTTCTTAAAATCATTTTTAAAATGTTTTTTATTCTCTTTAAGTTTTAGGTTCTGAGTTATCACTACTCAACTAGGTCTTGATATCTTGCTATTCTTTGCAATAATGCAAGCCAAGTCTTTTTATTAAAAGATGAATTTTTCACATTTTCCGTTCAGCCCTGATGTAGAGATTCAGAGAAAAAAAAACAACAAGCTTTCAGATTTACAATAATACTATGAGAATTCTTAATAGATAAAAAGCTACTCACAATACAGAGATGTTATAAACACCAAGTGTTGTATATAGCAAATGTGAGAAAAAAAGGTCTGCATGTAATTAACTTGTTGAATAAACAGATATGTTTGATTCTTCTGCTTGTAGAAAGGACATAAACATGCCTAACAGTTCAAATACAAATTTAGGAATTAATTTAGTTTTCTAGAGGTGATTATTATGGCGCAATATAGTGCATTTGTTTTGAAATATGACTAGCTCAATTATGAAAACTGATCCAAAAGAATAACAATATGGGTAACAACAATGGATAAAAAAAACATATTGGCAGATTCTGCTAATGAGTAAGGTTGTGCCCACTGTCACAGGCACAAAAAAATGAATACTAGCTACCTTAGCAATTTTTCCCTGGAAAGATTCTTCTGGGGAAGGAAAAATAAAAAGCATTAGGGAAAACAATTTCATTTGGGGAGGGTTTCTAAAACTCTTTTTTAGATTCAGTTCAATTTAATGTTTCACATTAGCAGCTGCTAAATGCCCACCATGTGTCAAAGTACTTGGATTTAATTTAATTTAAACGTCTGTCTCCTTGCAATAATTAAATGAATAGCAAGTCAACTTAAAGGAACATCATGCAGTAGACAAAAATCACAAAAGAAGTTTAATTGCATTAAATAAATTATAATATTGATCAACATAAGACAGTATTGAATTTAGTATCGCGCTCCATGACTCATTGGTTTAGCTGTCTTTATTAAGTCTGTAAATGGATTGCAAAAGATTAGAGGAGTTAAAATTCCATTGAAGAATATAGCATTTTATTTTCAGAAACTTGTTTCTTGTTTATTTTGGTATTGTAAGCTTTACTCCAGCATTGTGACATCAACTCTTGAAATTATCTTCCTTTGGAAAGTGTGTACTAGTATTCTAGTGTGTACCTAGAAATATGTTGGAATAGAAGTGATGAGTCAATTCTAGAAGTGGAATAGAAGTCCCCGAGTCAAGCGGACTTGATGAGTTTACTGGTTTTGTTGTTATATGGACTGGTGTCATCTTATAGGACTGTGGTGGTGTCATGAACATTTGAAAGAGGATTCTTTAGTACAGAAGTATTATTTTATTGTACCTCTAAGGCCTCTTATTGATGACATTTTCAGACACTTCTAACTTCATCACAGAGAAAATACTGAAACTTGCTTACTTAAAATTAGGTATTGAGCCAGTGTACCTGTGATAGCATTTCTCTTACTGCTACAGGACTGATTTTGTATATTGAACACTGTCCATTCTCTCAATTTTATCATGAGTCTTGAATATCTATTATTTTCCTAAAAGTTCAAACTCTGGAATAATTTGATCAATTAACAGCACGACCTTTATCTAAACTGAAAAAAAACAAAACCCAAAAAACCTCCCAACCACCGAAAAACCAACCAAATAAACCCCCTGAAATAACCTTAAATTTCTAAAATTCTAGTGAGAAGTTATATAAGTGAGCACAGATGTATATGCATATGTATATGTATATGTTTATGTATGAGTGAGTGTGCATGTGTGTGAAAACAGAGGAATGTCATTTATAAATTAGTGCTAGAATATTATGTTCATTTCTGGCATGTGGAAAAACTGAAAAAACTCAAAAATAATAACAGCAATTATCATAAACATCTAACAAGCATGACTTGCTTGAACACATCAGTGTTTAAGAGGCATTTGGACAATGCCCTTAATAACATGCTGTACCTTTTGGTCAGTGCTGAAGTGGTCAGGCAGTTGGACTAGATGATTGTTGTAGGTCCCTTCCAACTGAGCTATTCTATTCTCTTCTATTAGATTATTCTGAAGAAAAACTAAGGTTGCTTAATAGATCTAGGAAGGCTAACGATAAGCAAAAAATACTTTCAAACAAACAAAAAAAGACAAGGGTAAAGTGAAAAGGAAAAAGGTATCTTTTTTGTCTTCTGTGAATAGACTGAGAAGTTACAGGGTTAAAATGAACTGAAAGAGACTTATAAAAAAGATATTTTAATGATAAAGGCAGTTAATAACTTACAATTTCAGGAAAGTTTTGAGATCTGCATTGATTACAGTTTTTAACGGTAATTTAGAAAAATATCTTTCAGAAATGGTTAGATATAGCTGATCTTATCTTTGGGTAGGGGGTAGATCAGATCACCACCCTGAATTCCTTCCCAGCCCCACTTTACACTGATCTATAAACCAATAAATAAAAAGACCCTGAAAAAGCCAGAGTTTAGGTGGATCTGACTAGCTCTTTTACAGTGCATTTCTCAAAAAAGACCAAAAGTCATTCAAACTAAAAGTAAAAAAAAAACCCAGCCCGCTGAAAAAAAGGAAGGCGGATTTTATGAGCATACACACTAAAAAAACCCAAGACAATTTTAAACAGAGAAAGCTTGAGGAGACTAGATCTGAAAAAAATGTAACTGGAAAATTTATAATTTTCTGTGTATATTGTGTCCTTACAAGGTGGGTCATACTTTCAGGCTTCAGTATACTCTTGTTTCTGGCTTGTGGAAAACTCTGCCAAGAGAAAACTCTCGTCCTTCATTACCTTCTCTTTCCATGCCCATGATAGTTGGACCGTGTCTTTTTCCTGTTACTGTCATTCAGCCTCTGTGTTCTGCTGCTACTCCAGACTCCCTGGTGTTAATGAGCCCTTTTCACACTTTCTAATAATTGTATTTTGCATAGTTGTCACCCTCCAGGCTCTGGAACATCTCTCCTGGGGCATGCCTACTTGTTTGCCAAGGAAGAAGCAATTTCTCTAGATGTTTTATCCTGTCCCAGCCACTCTCTTTTAAAGGAAAATAATACACAAACCAAGAACAATAGTAAAAGAATCATTATTCATTAAAAAAAAATAACAAACAACTTTTAGTTTCCATATTTTAAAACTCTTTGGGTGGGCACTGTTAGCAGCTTCTATGTAGCACTGCTTTGAAAGCTCTGCTTTTCTCCATCTAGTTTTAAAAGAAAGCACTGCATGCAGTGGGTACGTGTCTGCATTAGCAAACTAAGTATGCCAAGATCTGTTCTCTGTCTGGACGCCAGCTGGCATGGAACAATCCACTTTCATAGGGTTAAAATCTTTTACCTTTAGAGGCTGCATGACCCAATAAATTAGCTATTGGGAAAAGAAAATGGAAACAGCCAGTTTCCAAACCAAGCCCAGATGTCGATAGCTGGCATGAGCTAAGGCTATGCCAGGGACCATTCCAACAATTTCCAAAACACAGATGAGTTCCTGTGACTGGAAATATTCTCTGGCACTTGGTAATTTAACAGCAGTAATCAGTCTGTCTACATTCTGCATAAGCTGGGACTTAGGCACTCAGAATTCACAAAGCTCATTAAAGAATTTCTTAACACTTACTTTCCAGGGGCCTAAATACATTTCCAATCACTCCCCTGTGTTTAGGCTTAGCCTTGAATTTCCCTGAGTATTTACTTTCAGGTACCCAGGAGTATTGAGAAGAGCCTGTTCTAGGAAAAAGAATGGTTTTCTCTCTTAATACTCTTTTGTGAACAAAGTTAAGGGAACAGACCTGATTCCCAGCAAACTCCATACAAAACTGTATGTGATCAAAAATGCAAAAAATGTTGAGAGCAGTGCTGATGATGCACAGTTTTTCTACAATAGTCTAGTTGTTAGAGTAGTTGTTCAGCAAATGGATAATCCTGGTTTCTAGGCCCCACTAAGTGTGAGGGGACACGCCCAAAAATTATCTTCAATGAATCAAAAGTTACTATACAAATCTGGGAGCAAAGATCAACAAATCTGGAACTTGACCTGTGTTTAAACTACCCAGCTGAGTGTTATTCTCAGAGAACAACAGATGCACGAGTCATGCAATATTAGCCTAGCTGGCTAATATCGAGAGCTTTTCCTCCTTCAGTCTGAAACACTTTGGTTTTCTTACAACATGACCAAGAATAGATCCCACTTCAGACTAGTGGAATCTTTAAAACAAACTAGAAAATTAACAAAAACCTTCAGATGAGCATAAAACTCTGAAGTCACCTGAACCCATGGAGTACAGCAGTATTCGTAATAAGTTGTTTAAAAGAGAGAAAAGAGGATAAGAGGCAGATTTCCCAAATATCTTGGATGTCTGTGTATTTTTCCAGGAAATATATGTTCTGAATGAACAGGAAGAGATGAAGGTGATATTAGTTGATTATGACTGAAATTACATAACAGATTTGGTGGTACAGCTCACATGTTTGGAACAGTAATATTTTTTTTCATTGCTAAGGATGATGCAACAATGGAAAAAGGAGGAGTTATTGCATATGGTTGGAAATAATTGCTCTGTGGACTGAAAGTAAATACATCTAAATCTGCTGAAAAGTTGTAGGTATATAAGGGGAAAATATCAGGGATTCTAACGCAATGGAAATCTACTACAAATTATGAAAATGAGGTCCAGATGAATGAGATGACTAATGAGAGACACCAGAGCATAAGTTTAGGTCAAAAAGGATACCTTAACTATTTAAAATGGATAATTGGAAAACACACCTAGTGAAATATACACTGTTCAGCAGTTTCTTAGAATACATCAAGAAGAAATGCTTCGATAAACAAAATTAAAAAGAAAAAAAAAAAACACAAAGAAAAAAGTAAGAAACTTTTTCTGAATTGAATTGTAACACATAGAATCATAGAATCATAGAATCATAGAATGTTTTGGGTTGGAAGGGACCTTCAGAGGTCATCTAGTCCAACCCCCCTGCAGCGAGCAGGGACATCTTCAACTAGATCAGGTTGCTCAGAGCCCCGTCCAACCTGACCTTAAAGGTTTCTAGGGATGGATGGGGCCTCCACTACCTCTCTGGGCAACCTGTTCCAGTACTTCACCACCCTCATTGTAAAAAATTTCTTCCATATGTCTAGCCTAAATCTACCCCCCTTTAGTTTAAAACCATTACCCCTTGTCCTGTCACAACAGGCCTTACTAAAAAGACTGTCCCCATNAATCACCTCCCTCGACCTGCTGGCCACGCTTCTTTTGATGCAGCCCAGGATACGGTTGGCCTTCTGGGCTGCAAACGCACACTGCTGGCTCATGTCCAACTTTTCTTCCACCAGTACCCCCAAGTCCTTCTCTGCAGGGCTGCTCTCAATCCCCTCATCTCCCAGCCTGTATTGATAGCGGGGGTTGCCCTGATCCAGGTGCAGGACCTTGCACTTGGCCTTGTTGAACCTCATGAGGTTCGCACAGGCCCACCTCTCCAGCCTGTCCAGGTCCCTTTGGATGACATCCCGTCCCTCAGGCATGTCAACTGCACCACTCAGCTTGGTGTCATCTGCAAACTTGCTGAGGGTGCACTCAATCTCGCTGTCTATGTCATTGATGAAAATATTAAACAGCACTGGTCCCAGTACAGACCCCTGAGGAACACCACTTGTCACTGGTCTCCATTTGGACATCGAGCCATTGCATAGGGGAGGAACTTGTGAGAATAAGAAGACAGAGAATTCTAGGTGAGTATATTCATGATATGTTCATTGCAATCCTGATTTCCTAGATAAATTTGCTCTGTCTACTCTCTACCCACCATTGCACTTTGTTTGGTGTTTATCTTAGTGAAAGAAAAGGAGGCAGGCATAATCATGAGTGGCTGGATCAATCTTTTGGAAGCATCTAAATGCTTTTTAGCATCAAAAAAAAGAAGAAGGTACTAATTTAGATGCAGTAGTTCTCATTCTGTAGGTTTTAAAAAATGGTTAAAAATGTTTTTTAAAAAAACCCAACCAAACCACATATTACCCAAAAACAGGATGGTTTTAGGCAGACTAAGTTTCTCCTTCTGACTAATCCAAAGCTAAACATCTAAAACTTTTGTAATACTCTAAATGAGGTGGGCTTCATTCTGTTCTTCTGTTGCATTTTTGAGCAAAGGTAATAAACACTGTTTTCAGCTGTGATTTGTAAGTGGGAGGTCAAGGTACACAACCATGGCAAAATAACAACAGAGAAAATGATGCCACAGTAGTTAAAAAAGGTCCATTTGTGTTCATTCTGAGAGACCTTGTAGAGGTTTTCACTTCACTTCCCATCTTTACATCTGACTCATCAAAGGATCTGCATCAATCTGAAGTGTTAGTGGAAAAGATTATAGAACAAATACACAAAGTGTACAGTAAGAAGCTGCCAAGTAATTTGTAAACAAATCTGTAAAATAACTATAAAGTAGGTGTTAAAAACTCTTTATTGTTTACATGTGAATGTTAAGATTTAAAAAATCTAGAAGGTTTAAGTCTAGGATTTAAATTAAGTGATTATTAAAAATATGCTAGAAATTATATGTATGTTTAGTTTATAATCTTCTTGGAAATGACTTGGTCACTGTCTACTATTTTTGACTAGTTTAGTTAATCTAAATAAAAGTTATGAGTTATCCCCAAATAGAGTTTCTTTCGTAGTAGCAGTAATATGGACAGGGTAGATGAACTGTCTTTGAAACTGTTCAATATTACTAGTAATGGCAGCAATGAGAAGAAAATAAAAAAGCCTTTGATCATTAATAGAAAAAAGTTCTCTTTTTTAGAAAGTCTAGATTTTAGCACCTATTTGACCCGTGTTCTGGAGAAAAGATATCTGTTAATTAAAAAGAAGTAAAAAAAATTATTCCGTCATCAAAATTACTGTTACGTTAACTCATTTTTTAGTAGTTTACTATTTCAAATAAATATTTCAATAAACCAGTAACCTCTTGTTAAAACACTACAGATCTTCTGTCCAAATGACTTGTATGTAACAAGCTACGTATCAATCAATATGTATTTAAATTTATACAAACAAAATTTTCTTCTAGACTGCTTCAAGGTCCCACTCAACTGACTATGCAATCATTTACTTTAGGAGGATTTACTAAGTGCCTAAAATTTAGATGTAAATTAAACACCTCAATTAGATAGATTGCATAGACTGTATGCTCAGAATGACTAGTGGTGGCTGTGCTAGCTCCGATGCCTCTCAAGCTCAACAGTGCTTTTCATGTAATTGTGTGATTGAACTACTACTGCTAAATAAATGAGAGGTCACCTCCTGCTAGTTGTATCTCAGAATTCAAATGTCTATATGAAAATTCCATATTTTCAGTACAATTTTGGTAAGAAGTTGCAAATTAAACAGTGGATCGGGGTTTTTCATTTAAATGAAAATGCTCCTTTATGAAAAGAATATCACCTGTGTACAAATGTAGATAACTTTAAATGCATTTTCTGTACTCAGGGTCTTCATCTCATCATTGAAAATTGTGTTCCTGAGTGGATGAGCTTGTTTATAGCTTTCAAAGGCAGTGGTATTTGGCATTAAAACTTCCTTATGTGTATAAATATCCACTGCTGGTGGTCTAAAATTGACTGATGATCTCAACAAAGCCTCTCTAGACTTTCTAGATTGGCCAATATAATAAGTCTCCAGGTAACCAAAAGTGTGCTGTAACTTTCCAGGGATGACAACATATGATGCATGCCATCTCTTTTATACTTGAAGCACATATCCTTTACGTGCAACTCAGTTTTTTTCTTTTATTGCTTCTTTAACACAGCATCCTCGTGGAAACTTTGCCAATTTTATAGTGAGATTTTACAGTTTAATCTACTTATGCAGTGATGACCAATCTGAATGCTAAGCTGTGACTTATGACAAGATAAAAATACATTTACTACTATCAAAGTGTTGGGAGATATAGTCAAATAATTAGAAAAATCTTTATAAACTATATATATTCCTACACTTAGTGATTGATTATTTTTTAATCTGTAGATGTACTCTTTAGCACATGTTGATTTGGCATTAGTGTATTCAAATTCTGTTTTTCTTTATACGGCATGCCTGCAATTTATTTAGAACTAGATCATAAATCTGAGCAAATAAGATTCTATGTTTATTAATGTGAACCTTATATTTCTAATAAATGCACTCTAAAGTTTCTAATATTAAATGGAGCATAAAAAAACCCCACAAAACAAAAATGGATGTTTATGAAATTTGCCACTACTTGTCTGTTACTAGAACCTGTTATTGTGAAATGTCAATTGTTTGAATGCTTATTAAATAACCCTGGAATTAGCAAAATTATTATCTTGACATAATTGAAAAGACATATGCAAAGGCTAGTTCATCCTGCTGAAAGACTGAAGAAGAGAATTCGTTTCCAGTCCAATGCATGTTACACTGTCATGCAGTTCAGTTTAGGACAAGAGGAGACAAACATAGCTGTACAAAATTCCTGTTTGGAGTAAATTGGCCAATAGGAATATCAGAGAACATAGTTGAAATGTATTCATTTGGAATCTGCTTCTGGGAAGGTTACACTGCCCTGTTAAAAGCAAAATTGACTATTTCCCTATCTAACAATGAAGGGAACAAAGTTAAGCTGCATTGCCAGACTTAAAAATAAAAATAGAAAAAAATGTCAAAATTTTGTTTTTATGTTTGCTGGGTATGCATACATACTCAATAAAATTTGCCACCATCTGGAAGATCCCTGCACAGTAATCCATGTGACAGTTAAGCTCATGCACAGAATTTAAGTGATAGATAAATCCTTCAAAATCCTGAATACATTTCATCCATGCTAGTTCAATTCAGTGGCAGTGTTTCTGTTTTCCACAGATCATCACTACTACATCATAATTGGTTAGATCCTAACACAGATTTGGAGAGTGGGTCTTGTTTGTTTGTTTTCTGAAGAGGTAATACAAATTTTATATTGGCTTATCATAAAGTGCTGGTGTCAAACAATTCTTATTAAATACATTAATACTGAATCGGCTGCTGTCTTACAAGATAAGATTAGCTCACACTAACGTACACAGTATGGGGAATAAACGTGATGAGTTAGCAATCTGTGTGCAGTTGCAGGGGTACAATCTTCTTGGAATCATGGAGACATGGTGGGATGGTTCCCATGACTGGAGTGCTGCAATGGAGTGATGAAGGCTCTTTAGGAAGGACAGGTTGGGAAGACGAGGAGGAAGAGTTGCTTTTTATGTGAGAGAGCAACTGGAGTTCATGGAGCTCTGCCTAGGGATGGATGAGGACCCAACTAAGAGCTTATTGGCTAGGAATAAAGAAAAGACAAGTAAAAGGTGACATTATAGTGGGTGTCTGCTATAGGCCACCTGACTGGGAAGAACGAGTGAATCAGGCCCTCTACAGACAGATAGAAGCAGCCTCACATTCGCAGGCCCTGGTCCTCATGGGGGACTTCTACCACCCTGATATCTGCTGGAGAGACAACACAGCAGGACAAAAGCAATACAGAAGGTTCCCGGAATGCATTCATGAGCCCTGGCACAAGTTGCCCAGAGAGGTTGAGGAATCTCCATCCTTAGAGATATTCACAAGCTGTCTGGATATGGTCCTGGGCAACTGGCTCTAGGTGGCCCTGCTTGAGTGGGGGGGTGGTTTGACCATATGACCTCCAGAGGTCCCTTCCAACCTCAGCCAATCTGTGATTCTGTGATTTGTAACATCACTTGAAAATTTCCTTTAGTGTGCTTTACTCATTTTCTTTTTTTTCTTTTACAATACACATGTCTTGGTGTATTAATTTATTTTAACTGAATGTAACAGTGACAGATGTTTGTTGGGTTTGGGGTTTTGGGGTTTTTTTTTACTTCTATTGGCTTTTTCCCACTCATTAAGGATCCATGTTTGAAAATGTTTTACATGTATGTTAAATATTCTGCACAATACAGAGACAGTTTTTGAAAATGTTAAATTCAGTGTTCATAACACACAGTAACTCAGTTTGGGATTTTGAAAATAGGAATGACTTTTTTACCTTGGATTATGCAGAAGTGAGGATGTAGGTGAAGAAAAACAAGGAGGGAGGGGACTTTTATTTACAGTAATAACACAACTGATTCCTTTTGCTTCAGGCTAAGTCTACTCTTTAGAGTTTTCTTAACATATTTGCATCACTTCAGGGAATGACAGACATGTGATGACTGACCATCATAGTTTTGACAGACACAAGTAAATCATGAATATCCTTCATTTGTCAATATTTTTTATTTTCATAAGAACAGATGGAATAAGCTATGAAACCAAAAATACAAATAGAAAGTTCAGTACTGAATTTTTTTTTTTTTAACTTTTTTTCTGAAATACATTGCAGTAAGAGTTAAAAAACTTCCAAGGGTACCTCTTAATTATCCACAATGGAAACTATTGAGTAGGAAAACAGGTGAAAGAAAGACCAAGTACAGATGAAAAAGGCAGTGAATCCAAATTAAATTATTAATACTTCGTATTCTTACTGACTTCTTATATGAGCAATTCAAAGGCCTTACACAAAAGGGGTCAGCTTTATCTCATTTTTGAAGATGTTACTGTTATTCTATCTGTATGCAACACAAAGGGCTGGGGTCACCTCCACAGACAGATAATCCACAAGGAAAATTGATTTGTCAAGGACTGATCACTGACTGAAGAGGTAGAATTTATCTCTATGCTTTATAGTCAATGCAGATGAATAGGCACCTCCAAGGGGGNAAAATTTCCTTTAGTGTGCTTTACTCATTTTCTTTTTTTTCTTTTACAATACACATGTCTTGGTGTATTAATTTATTTTAACTGAATGTAACAGTGACAGATGTTTGTTGGGTTTGGGGTTTTGGGGTTTTTTTTTACTTCTATTGGCTTTTTCCCACTCATTAAGGATCCATGTTTGAAAATGTTTTACATGTATGTTAAATATTCTGCACAATACAGAGACAGTTTTTGAAAATGTTAAATTCAGTGTTCATAACACACAGTAACTCAGTTTGGGATTTTGAAAATAGGAATGACTTTTTTACCTTGGATTATGCAGAAGTGAGGATGTAGGTGAAGAAAAACAAGGAGGGAGGGGACTTTTATTTACAGTAATAACACAACTGATTCCTTTTGCTTCAGGCTAAGTCTACTCTTTAGAGTTTTCTTAACATATTTGCATCACTTCAGGGAATGACAGACATGTGATGACTGACCATCATAGTTTTGACAGACACAAGTAAATCATGAATATCCTTCATTTGTCAATATTTTTTATTTTCATAAGAACAGATGGAATAAGCTATGAAACCAAAAATACAAATAGAAAGTTCAGTACTGAATTTTTTTTTTTTTAACTTTTTTTCTGAAATACATTGCAGTAAGAGTTAAAAAACTTCCAAGGGTACCTCTTAATTATCCACAATGGAAACTATTGAGTAGGAAAACAGGTGAAAGAAAGACCAAGTACAGATGAAAAAGGCAGTGAATCCAAATTAAATTATTAATACTTCGTATTCTTACTGACTTCTTATATGAGCAATTCAAAGGCCTTACACAAAAGGGGTCAGCTTTATCTCATTTTTGAAGATGTTACTGTTATTCTATCTGTATGCAACACAAAGGGCTGGGGTCACCTCCACAGACAGATAATCCACAAGGAAAATTGATTTGTCAAGGACTGATCACTGACTGAAGAGGTAGAATTTATCTCTATGCTTTATAGTCAATGCAGATGAATAGGCACCTCCAAGGGGGGCAATTCACCTGACTGACAAAGAGGACTAAACTGAGTAACTCTGTAGGTGTCTAAAGTTAGGGTAGAGGAATTTCAGCTCAAGTATCCATGACTCTCAACACCAAGTATGCTTAAAAAAATAATTTAAAAAAAAATTCATGTGTACTGAAAAATCTCACACTGCTGAAAAAAACCATGCTGAAAAACTGTGTGATTTGATTCTTGAGTGACATAGACCTTGTGTTTTCTTTTCTGAGTTTTAGACGTTTTGATCTATGAATAGAAAAGGCTATTGAGAGGGACTAATTTGGCAGTTATATGACATCTAAACCAAATTAAGCATTTAAGCATCAATGTTTTAAAAAAGTGCAAAGGACAAATGTGTCAGTGCTCTGCATGCCATTTCCCTAAACAAAGGAAGTATAATTTTAGTAGAACTACCAAAGAATCCCTGCATAACTAAGCAGAAAGAGCGGTTGATAAGCAAAAACCCCCCTTCAGTTACACACTTTGGAACATGAGCCAGAAGAGATGACGTTAAGTCTTTAAAATGGTGCTGTATGTAGAATCTGAGGTTAGAATCCAATAAGCACCAGATCAACAATTTAACTTTGATGATCATTATTCGTCAAAGGAAGTTACATCTACAGTCCTATTTACTCTTTAAGGCTTCAGAGACGAACAAATAAATATATTTATGCTATTCATATAATTCCTCTAATGTGGCAAATTTTCCCCTAATTTCATGACATATGGAACTATTATCAGCCACTTCTTTTTGTCCAGTCTGAAGATTCTAGCTCAACCTATAGTAGCACTCCTAATAGCAGATGCTTAATGACAGGACTTATCAACTCTCTTAACAATTCCTTGCTTAAGGTTATATTGCATAATTTATTCTGTCAGTTAGTATAGTGCCAATTTGACTAAATGGTGTGACAGGAAGGTTAAAGTGAATGTCCAGTGAGAGATGCAGACATGAGGTCAAAACTAGCAATTGGGACATTCAGTGACCTGAATTTTGACTTTTTTTTTTTTTAATTCTTAGGCTTGCACAGACATATACACCATGTTAATTTCAGTACATAAATGAGAGGTTTATGTTAAAAAAAATACTCACTTTTTTTTTTTACTTGCATGTTCTTCCCCTACAACCATCTTTCCTACTTCATGTACCTGATGCATGTTTCTGCTTAACAAACAACTTTCAGGGAATTATTTGAAGACTTGGGAATGAAGCTCTTAATCTGAAATTCCTTTAATCCCTCTAAACTTTATATCATTGGGAGGAGATAAGCACAAGGCCTATGTGTGCACTGAGTTTTTTCTTAGATTTTAAACTCCCCCAAAAGAGTAATGCACTGCATATGATGTTTACATATGAACCACCATCCCCTCAAAAAACAAAGCTGAAACCAAAATCATCATTTTCAGTAGAAGACTGTAAAATATTCCATTGGAACTGACACACTACTTGAAATCCAATAACAGTGCTCTTAATTTCATGACTAGCAAGTATCTACATGGCACAGTGGGGTACTGTAATACAGGACACAGCTCTGAAAGAGCTGACTAAATTGCTGGAAGCAGTGCAGCTGAACAAGCACCCTATGTGCCTCAAGACAAAATATCCCACTTCTCATCAGGGTCAATTAAGCCTGTGTTGAGTGTTGTGCTAATGCATTTATTCTTCTGTTGGTACCCAGACTAGCCTATTTAGATCCACCTAAGGTATCACTTTGTAACAAGGCACTGGGCAAGCAGACATAGGCTTGATGCACTTAATGCTCATTGAGACAAAGAGCGCTTTACTCGGTGGAGAACCACTTCCTTCTCCAAGAGCCTGATATACACATTTCATTGAAGCTGATGTTAAAACTCCTATTGACTTAAACGGAATGTGAACCAGACTTCACAGTTTTCCAGCAGTGGGTATGAAGCTGCAGAGAGAGAATAAAATCAGGGCACAAGCAGTGCAATGGTGGAGAATGAAAATAAGCAAATACTGAATATTTTCTTTTTATCTTCTCCACAAAAGAAAGATGGCCCTAACATAGCTATTAGACTAGCAAATAGGAAACTCCAGCTTTCTCAAGCACTCATTGTTGTCACTAGGCATTTTAATGACTCCATTTAACACTGCAGCATTTCTTTTTCTCAACACTGACTAATAACATGCTGAGATAGTTACACTCTTTGCAAGTGGAGTTAGTGGAGTTTTGTTGAAGAATGGAAAGGTGAATGCCTGTGGATTTTGCTCTTAAAACAGTAGAGGACACATTTTGGTTACAATGTTTAAAGAGGAAAAAAAAATTAAAAGGAAAGGTTAGTGAGGGAGATTAAGGGTGAAGGAGAGAAACAAGGGGAAGAGCTAATGAAGGAAATTAAATGGATTGAGTATTACTTTGCAGAACTAGTAGCAGATAATAAATCATGGTGCTGTAAGCACACAAAAACTGAACAATAAAAATACCAAGGTAGTAGGAATGTCACAACACACTTCTGGTAAATGTAAAATGTAATCTGCAATATGTTGAATGCTGCAAAGATTCCACTATTTTCAAGTAAATTGCCCAACTGTACCTTTCTTTCTGTTCTTTTTATTCTATCACAGTAAACATGGTTCAGTGACGTTAGTGCATCTTTACAGCTCTGACTGCAGCTCCTGCAAATTCAGGCCCTCAGCAGATATACTTCTGTCTAACCTATCAGATGCTGACTAGTTCCTTACATTTACTAAATATATATGAATCTGTCCCTAGTAATATAGGAATTGTATTAACATTGTATTAACACACACCATATGTTGAAATGTATAAGGGTGCCTTTATTATAGACTTAAACCATCTACAGATGATTTATTCTCCTTTTTTAATATTAATGCCTTAGAAAGGGAAAATGGCCCAGGCACCTTAAAAAAATATATTTGGATTTTCCAGTTTGTAACCAAGGATTGTGATGCTCAAATCTGTATATTCTGTGGGATTGAGTCCATAAATTTTAAGTAACAAAATTGACAGCACTTTCTTGTTACAAGAATTATGAATATATTCAAACCCACTTAATGTCATCTTAGATTTGTCTCAGCCTTTTTGACATTATCTGAGATTTTCCCATGTAAACTGACATTTCCCTCTGATAAATGAAATCTCCAAAGATGAAGAGGGAGAATGTTTTACTTTTTAGAGTTTTCTTAACATAAAGATATTAAATCCTTGTTCCATCCTGCCCATGATAATGTGTTGCACAAACAATGCAACATGAATGAACGCCTAAAACAATGTGATGTGGTTAATTAAAATATGTATTGCAAAGTTAATTGAAAACTGGAAAGCCTGACAACACTGTGTGCAATAACTGATGCTCACAGATGTTTGAAGCAGAAACTCTGTTGATATTATTGGAGAATCTTACATCTTATTTACAAAGACATTTTCATTTGGCTATTATTTCTGTGTGTAAAATTTGTGCTGAAAAATTTGGTTGGATCCTGCCAGTTAAATGAGCAAAGCGATATATCTCAGAACTGCAAATCCATTTATGCTGTAAGCACCTGAAATAAGCTCACATGATATACACACATGTAAAATTTTTGGTTCTATGAGCCTAAATCAGTGACCAAATCTTTTTAAAGCCAAATTAAAGACAGATCTTTTCAGAAGCTGACACTAAAAGGGCAATGGATTAAAGTGAACCAATGTCATAAATGCCAGTTAGTGTCAGATTGTTTGCTGAACAGAGAGCAAACAAATTTTAAGCTAAGAATTTTCTATAGACCTTAAATGAATGAAATTGTAATAAAAAATAAAACAAACTCTCCAATTTCAGTTCCTTGCACTAACAGTAAGACATTTTATGCTATAACCTCTGGATGTATTTTTAACTGCATTTTGAAAAGAGGAATGTTGGGAGAAGACTTCATTTCAAGTTTAGCATAATTGGTTAAAAAATTATTTGCAAAATTTTTCACAACCTATTTATTTTCAGCTTTTTGTCTCCTGGATCAGAAATCTAGATTATTTTTTGCTTTGAGCAAATTATTTTTTTTTCAGTGAAACAAGAGAAAGCTAAAATATCTATTAGAATACTGAAAAAAAAACCAAACAAAAAATCCCCCCAAAAATTGCAGGACCAAAGTCCTAGGAATTTGAATGAAGTGTTTGAGAAGCATGTTTTTGTTCTTTATTAGAACAGACACAAAACTTAGAGAGAATGATCTCTGTTTTATTATTACCATCTGAATAATAATAGCTTGCTTTTCTGCAGCTTTTTGCATTGATGCCTGGTAAATGCCATTTAATAAAGTTTAATAAAGTACAATTCTGTTAATTATGGGTTGATTTTAAGACTAACTATGCTCTGAAGAATTCAGGTCTTTCCAAGAAAGAATTAGGTTGATGTGTAATGTTAAAGATTTGGATTCATCTTTACCGCTATCGAAAATGACATAATGTTTTTTATTAAAGGAAGTTTTCAAAATTTTATGTAAATTAATTTATTCATAAGGTCATATAGCTATAAAAATGGTAATAGATCTGATTCCTGGAGCATAATTTTGAGCTTTCAGCAGTAATACTGCTCTTATAGCTGAAAAAAAAAAAAAATCACATTCTCATTTACTTTTTTCAAAAATATATTGTTCACTAGCACTTCCTTTTTGTGAAAGAAGTTTTCAATAAAGTTATAGGAAAATAACCAAAAGTATATATCCTCACATCTTAATTTTTCAGGTTTTTATGATCTTGTAAACAAACATACTTTTACAATTTTCCTTACAAATACTATACTACAGTTTATGGGACTTGAGCAGCAATGACCCAGGTAATTAGATAAATAAATACATAATGATCCTTAGAAATAAGGATAACTTGAAAACTTCACATTTTTTATGGTATCTGCTTGGGTTTGTGGTTTTTATCTCAACTTTGCTTTGCTTGTGTCACTTCTTTGTGTAAGAATAAGTAAATTTTAGGGTGTAACTTTAGTTGAAACTCAGCATACCAAAATATCTTCTAGTGTTGGTCAGCAGCACTTAATAATAGGTGATTATCAGAAAACATATACCTTCCCAAAAAATTATTTCCACCTTGCCAGTCATACATTGAAGAAAAAAATGGAGAAAAAGCCAGTTCCTCACTTTCATTTGCAGATATACATGAGTAGACTATTACAGCCACATTCAGCTTCCAGCAGAAACGTTGCTAGGTGACTGGGAGAGGCTATAGATGAACTACAGCAACTACATAAATAGTGCTTTTCAGAACAGAAATATTTTTCATTTTTTTTTTTATTCAGTTAATGCTGTGAGTAGAAATGCTGCTTTTGGAGATCTTAATGTGATTTGAGTCATCTGCACATGGATTAATATTGCTATAGATGGTCACAACCATCTATAATACATTCATTTATTATGTATTCCATCTGAGAAATGCACTATCCTCTTGATAGTCAAGGGTGCACAACATCTTCCCATCCTAGACTGCTCCATAAAGGACAGAGCTATGACTGACTGTAACAAGATGGAAGTGAATACAGTGTAGTATAGAGCACATACTTTTAATTCCACAATTTCTTAGCTCATAGCATTTTTAGAGAGGGTTTGATTTGTGGTTCTTCCAGACATATTGGTAAGAAAGCTACTGCATTATTAATAGGATTTGAAGTTCTGTACATTGCATTTTCACTACACTACTATTTATAGTTATGGACTTGATATTTATGGCACAACATATCAAACATTATTTATAAAAGTATTATTTTCTGATTTTTCTTGGGTTGGTGTACTAATATGGTTAAGTATTTTTGCCACCATGAATAGTTTAGTAAGTGAATAATAGCCACTTTTATTTCATAAAGATGGATTACTGTCTCACCTGGTAAAAAAGGTTAATTTAAATGCTGATCCATCAGATATTTCATGTATTCATGTATTCATTATGAATGAGTGATATGGTGGGATTTCAGACAGCATGTATCAAGCCCTGAGGGCACTAACAGACCTTAGTGACCCTGACCATCCTAACCTGGAACCCGCACCCACACAAATGAGTCCAGGGGCTCATTTAAGCTCAGGCCTGGCACCCAGTCTTGCCCTGAGCTAGGCTGTAGGAGTGCCTGTGCACAGCCCTGCCCCTGGACCTGCCTGCTGGATGTATCGTGGTCCTATGTTTCAGGTGGCTTATCTCCTAGATGGGTCCCTTGGACCTATGCTGCACCTTGTCTCAGGTTTGGTCTCCTGGGTGGACTTTGCATCCATGTTGCAGCCTTATCTCCACTCCTGTCTCTTGCCCTGTCTCCTTTTGCTCCCTGACCTTCTGGAAGCCTTGGCTCATTTCTTGCCATGCTTGGGCTGTCAGTAGTCCCCATAAAAGCCCTGGGCTCTGCCTACTGTGCTCAGACGCAGCAGGACTGTGCCTCATCAGTGAGGACACTGCCTGTGCTGGGGTCACCCTTGGCTCTGGGCTTGCTTGCTGTTAAGGAGCAGCCCTGCTCCTGCAGCTCCCTGATGGTATGCTACTGTAGCCTGACAAACGTTGTTTTGCATTATTGTTAACAGCCCACAGGCCTGGCAGTTCAGGACCTCTGGACTTGTCTGAAATTGTGGTAAGGTATGTGGAATATGAGAGCATCTGCTTCATTAAGTTCTCTGGTTAAGGTCTATTCAGCATAAATGAAATAACAAGTAAAAAGGAAAGTGACAAATTAAGCATGCAGATATACAAACCTAACAAGCAGGTGATGACAGAGACAATAATGAAGACCTGAACTCTTCAGCCATTGACAGATAGGCCATTAACAAAACTACTCAGGCATAGCTTAGCCTTGAAGAAGGTCAGCTTGAACTTTGTAAATGATAAGAAGCATGAATCAAGATTAGCATGAGTATTATGAGGTAATTGAGGAAGGGCCTCTGGGCTGGTGAAAAACTTATCACAGGATGTTTAGGGGAAAGGCCAGAAGGGGCAAAGAGGTGAGTCAGGGAGGAACATCTGTGGGAAAATGGAAAGGAGGATGAATAAAGGGGACCTGTCGTGCACAAAGAATAACAGTCAGTACATTTGCCTAACTGATCCTTATGCCTGATCATTGTAATCTATCCTATCTTTTCACAAAATGTTTTGGTTTTTTTTAAATTTTTATGTGTAACCTCTCTCTCTTTTCTGTGTGCGAATGCTTCAAGGTCTAAGTGCTGGCAACTGGAGAAAGAGCTGTGATTCACAGGGTCTATGGGTCTTGGTGCCAACAACTGGAGGGAGCATGCACCATCGGGCCTGTAGGTCTGCGTGCCAGCAGCTAGCAAGATGAGCATGCAAGAGAGGTATGTGTGCAGGAGGGACAATGGGCTGTAGGGTTTGTAAGTTTAAGTGTCAACAACTAGAGAGGGATGGGCATATGTGTATATATGTATTGAAAGGTTTAAGTACCAGCAACTGGAGAAGAGATTGCGGGTCACAGGGCTCTCAGGTCTAGATACCAGCAAGCAGAGTGATAGACATGCAATAGAGGTTTGGAGGGTGAGTAACTGGGGAAAGACCATAAGCCTTAGGGCTCGTAGGTCCAGGTGCCAGCAATTAGGGGAACCCAGGGTGCATGCTACCATATCTAAGATACGGAGAAAAAAAACAACTGGAGAAAAAAACATGTGTCAAAGGATTGTAGGTCTCTGTGTCAGCAGCTGGAGGAACCCACATGGAAGAAAGGTGTGGATGCCAGCAATTTGAGAAGGGGCTGCAGTTCACAGGGCCCTCAGGTCTGTGTCAGCAACAGGAAAGGTCAGGGTGTGTATGTGAAATGACAGCAACGGGAAGCGTCTAGGTGTGTTTATTTTTCCCCAGTGAACTTTATCCTGTGCGTGTGTATGTGCAATTCACTAGTGAAATTCAAGCTGGACTAGCTGGCAAGGAGCAGGAGGAGACCTGCATACTGGATAAGTGGGCCCAGGGTCTTGACATGGATATTAGATGGGCTGAGGACCCATGCTGATATTGAAGGGATCTGTGCGAGTATGGGTGTGCTTGTGAAACTAGATAGTATGGGGGAGTGTGTTTGCACTGGTGAACTTCAATCCTGATCAGCCAGAGATGAGGATCAGGACTTGGCCATTTGTATTTATGCTTCGGAAGCTCTGGTAGTACCATAGGTAGGTGCTGCTACATGCAGTGCCGTGTCTGCAGCAGCCTGTGTGGTTGTTGGTATTAGTGTCCTGTGTGCATATGCTTCTCCGGGGTACACACTCGGCCTTGATACTAGATGAACTTGCGAACAGGAAAGCAGCAGCCTCATGTAACAGCCTGGGATGGATGGAGACCTCTGCATCTCAGGGTGCACCAGGCTGGGCTCCAGCACCAGGAAGGAGGAGTCCCTGGGCCCTGGAATCTGCTGGTTTCTGTGGCTTTCCTAACATCCTTAACACTTGTCCTTGATAGAAATTATTTTAGCTTGTCTTTTTGCAGTCATAGAGACTGTCTAACAGTCAGGTAACTACTCCTTAAATTTATTTTAGCTTTAATTTAACTTTGTGTAATTCCCACTGTTAGTAGATAGTAAATACAGGTAGCTATTCTGTGTGACATAACTGTCTACTATTGCAGAATAAAATATCATAGCTTTGTTTGATTATATCAAGCTTAGGTAGAAGGGTTTTGTGTAGGAACACTAGAAGAACAGAAGCAATTCAGAGTGAGAATGGAGACAAATTTTATGGTAAAAATACACCTTTCCTACCTTCCAGAAACATGGTGTTTAAAGACAACTCCTGTGACTTCCTGAGTTCCCTCCTAACCTGAATTATCCTATGAACTAATGGACTTATTCATAGCTAAGTAAATAGTACTAACTGATGAAAAAGCAGTATGGAATAATTTAGGGTGTGTAACTTATTCTCTAAAATGTTTTGTTAGTTGGTTGAAGCAAAACAGTAACTTGGGGCTGTAAACCATCACAGTAAAATGAGTTAAAAATCAGATTCTCAAATATCTGAGTAACTCTGTGGTTTTGCTTCACTGAGAGCATGCTTCCTTTCATTCTGGTCATGTTTATATATATTGCAGAGATCTTCCAAGATTCTTTTTCGTTTTACCTTCTGCATTTACAGACTCATACATTGTCCTTTCTGTTTGAGGTGAAGAAGATTTGGGCACACATCATTTGTCCAGGGCTGAAGTGGGGTCACCTCAAGTGTATGCACATAAATCAGGAACTGTCTACAGGACAGCATTATGGGAAAAGCTTTTATATCCTTTCCAGGAAATTAATATGACTGGGTGTCTCTCTGAAGTGCCTGAATGCTAATGCACACTGATAGGGAACAAACAAAGGGAGCTAGAGATCTGCATGCAGACCAAGGGTTGCAGTCTCACTGAGTTCACAGAGACATGGTGGGATAGCTTACATAGTTGGAGTGCTGCTGTGGATGGGGCACAGGCTCTTCAGGAAGAACAAATCAGGGGAGGAGGGGAGTTGCCTTTTATGTGAACAGAAGGGACAGAGGGAGTACATGGAGCTTTGCCAAGTTCAGACAAGGAACCTCATGTTTGCAGGCCCTAGTCCTCATGGGGTACAACCATTCTGCTGGAAGGGCACTACAGTAGGGCCCAAGCAATCCAGGGAGTTTCTAAAGTTCACTGATGAAAACTACCTAACCAAGGTGATCAAGGAGTGATGTGGGGAGATACTCCGCTGGACCTTATACTTATAAACAAAGACAATACTTGGATAGAGATATGGAGCTACTGGAGAGAGTCCAGCAAAGGACCACTAAGAAGACTAAGGGACTGAAGCATCTCACATATGAAGAAACACTGAGAGCTGGGACTGTTCAGCCTGGAAAAGAGAAAGCTAGGGGGGATGGTGTCAACGTCTGTAGACAGGGGAGTGGAGAAAATAGAGCCAGATTCTTATCAATGAATGGACAAGAATCAATGGGCACAAACCAAAATACTTGAAAATCCATTTAAATATGAAACTTTTTTTTCTTTTTTTCTCGCACCTCTCTGCCTTTTTGTCTGTCTCTCTCTCCTGTGAGGGTAGTTAGTTTTCACAGAGAGGTTGTAGAATCTCCCTTTTTGGAAATATACAAACCTGACTGAACAATATTCTGGACAGCCTGCTCTATCTGACCATACTTTGAGCAGGGGGGCTGGATTAGACTGTCTCCACAGGTGTCCTATCTCCTCACACATTCTGCAATCACTCCAGCAGAGCCTCCCCAGCCTGAGCCTCTTTGAAGACATAGCTATCTAGAGCCTAAGCACATCCTCTCAGAAGAAATGAAGACCCTTCTGCCTTGAAGGCACTCCCCAAAATTACAGTTCTTCTGACAGTGTCATGGTTTTCTGGAGTGAGAAGGAAACTTTAAAGAGAAATTCTTACTCCTTCTTTTGTGAAGAATTTAACTACACAGTTTCTCATTCATGCATGGCTCACAGCGACTATGCTACATAGAAGCTATGCAAGTTGCATCCTTAAGTCTTCAGTTAATGAAATATTTTAGATAGTAAATCTCAAATAATTCCCCCCCTCTTTTGTTTGTTTTGTTTTGTTTTGTTTCTCCACATCATACTTAAGGCTTGAAATTGATGTGTTGTCTTGCAATAAATTCTATGTAGTAGGCCAGAAAAACACATTTAATTTGAAGTATTTGGAAATTTGTTCTCTCAACTTGTTTTACAGCGCTATGGGACTTTTTCTTTAAAGGAAGGCTTTTGCTACAATGTTAGGACTGTTTATACACACACACACAGTCCCCCCTGCCCCCAACCTGGGAACATTGATTTAAAAAGAGAATCAATGGATTGTTTCAAAGATGGTGTAACTGAAGGCTCCTCGAACACATTTAAGATTATTCATACACTGAAGTTACTTTAGGAAAGTGGTTATTTTATTAGGTCCTAAAAATATCTTTGGTTTCCTGTCCAACCAGATAATCAGCATAACAGACTCCAGGGACACAGCAGAGAGTGCTGTACATTCTGAGGGTGACTGAGGACAACGCATGGGTAGGAAGATAAGTAATTATGGACAAATTTGGTGGCCATATTAATATTAGAGAGTCACTTCATAATCGTACTTAGATTTACACTTTACCAAGTACTTGGATTAAACATCCTCACAAAGCAACAAAACCAATATATCTGCTACAGTAGCAACTAATAACAGAAAGGAGTTATATAAAAATGAGAAAGAAATGAAGAAGGGTCACCAAAAGGGTAAAATCTATCAGGTACCGTAGAGATTGTTTTAAAAAGTCACAGCAGAGACTCAAAGTAAATATAGACCACCTTTTAAAAACATTTTGAAAGAGAAAAAGAAATGTTTAAATTCTAAGGTAAGGAGGTTATTGGAGGTTGACTGTTAAAGTGTACCACCTTGTCTGAGTGTGGAAAAAAAGAAAATGATGATTTGAATACAGACAGCTTAGAATAGAATAGAATTTGAGGCAGGCTTGCAAAAGAGACAAAAAAATACATCCTTTTCTAAATATATATGGAGGAGAAAGTTTGCTAAAAAGGTCAATGGTTTAAGATACAGTCAAGGAATAGAATGAAGTTTCAGAGAAAATATATATTCCTTATAGGAGCTTCTTCATTCCAGATCCCTTTTTTTAACAAGAGAGGTGTGAGAGTTTCTCTGGAGGATATGTTATATGCCTTGCTTTAATGTGATGCAGCAAGGTAAGTGTAAGAAATTTCTTGGAACCCAGTGTTAATTGCCCAAGAATTCTAATGAGATTCAGCTTTGAAATAGATGAAATACCAATGGAACAGATTAGTGTCTTCATTAATCCATTTCACTCCAGGAGGAACAGAAAAAAGCATGTGTTGTGTTTTGTTTTCTTTTGTTTAAAAAAGAGGTTATGGCAGATTCCAGGAAATCATTGATAAATAAGGTTGACATCTATGTTAAGCAAATTGGACTAAACTGTAATAAAACTAGCACTAGTGAATATAGAGAAAAATACAGTCTCTCACCACAGACTTTTCAGAAAGCTAAGCAAACATAATATAAAGCTTATTACATCTATACATAGCTGGTTAGTAGACAGGCAAGAAATGTTTTAAATGGTTTGGATAATCTACAAGAATCTGTGCTAGGATCTGTATGATACAGAAAAAGGCAGGAATTGTGATAAGGTTGCAGGTGATACTAAGTTATTCTGAGTACTAAATAGGAGGGTCTACTCTGAAGTGTTAGAAGGACCCCAAGAAACTGAACAATTAGTCAATAAAATATCAGATTAATTTTGATGTAGACAAACATGAATATCAATTTATTGATATTTATGGATTTATATCCATTAGAAATAACAATCTCAACCTTACATATAAAACAATGGGGTTAGAGCTGGCTGCTGAGTTTAAGAATAAGACATTTCAATTTATACTAGAAAGTTTTAATAAAACTCTTACTGGTATTCAGTAGCATCCAAGAAATGAAAGCAAATTGTTCATAATGTTTTAGGACTGGAGAAAAAGAATTATTCCCTTCCATAAATAGGACATGGTCACAGGATAATTCAGATTGCAAGGGACCTCTGGAGGTCTTTAGTCAACCCTCCTGCTCAAAGTAGACAGCTATGAAATTAGACCAGATTATTCAGTGTTTTAGCCAGACAGGTCCTGAAAACCTCTAAGGACAGAGAATGCACAGCCTTTCTGGGCAACCTGCTCCAGTGCTTGACTGTCTTCATAGTGCAAAAGTTTGTCATTAAATTGAATCTGAATTTCTTTTGTTTCAAATCCATGTAGCACGTGCATTACTGTAAGCAATTCAAATCCTTCAACAAAAAAGTATGTGACAGAAGCAGAAAAGGTGAAGAAGATGATTAGGGCTACAGCGTAATTTCCATAGACGAGGAACAACTAGACTAAGATCAGAATTTCAGTGTTGAAAAGAGGCAGCTGGAGTCTGTCAAATTATGCATGGCATGGAAAGGATGAACATGCAGTCACAGTTCTTTGGACTTACAAAGTAAGATTTAGCTGAAGCTGAACCTAGCAGGTGTGGGTTCAAAACTTCACTGAAATAACATCATGTGTTATGCAAAGTCTTTCAGCATTGTCCTGGTTTCAGCTGGGAGAGAGTTAATTTTTCTTCTTAGTAGCTAGCATAGTGCTGTGTTTTGGATTTAGTGTAAGAAGAATGCTGATAACACACTGATGTTTTTAGTTGTTGCCAAGTAGTGCTTAGACTAGTCAAGGACTTTCTTTTTCAGCTTCCCATGCTCTGCCAGGTGCACGAGAAACTGGGAGGGGGCACAGCCAAGATAGTTGATCCAAACTGACCAAAGGGCTATTCCATACCATATGACGTCATGCTCAGTATATAAACTGGGGGAAGTTGGCCGGGGGGCAGCGATTGCTGCTCGGGGACTGTCTGGGTGTCGGTCGGCAGGTGGTGAGCGGTTGCATCACTTGTTTTTTTTTCCTGGGTTTTGTTTCTCTATCTCTCTCTCGTTCTCCTTTTCATTGCAATTTTATTACTATCATTATTATTGTTATCTTATTTCAATTATTAAACTGTTTTTTATCTCAACCCGCGAGTTTTCTTTTGCCCTTCCGATTCTCTCCCCCATCCCACCAGGGAGGGGGAGGGTGAGCGAGTGGCTGTGTGGTGCTCAGCTGCCGACTGGGGCTAAACCACGACAAGCATGAAGAAGCTTGTCCACGTAAATGCGTCAGCTGACGTCCACGGTACAAAGAGCAGACATGTTTCACCATGGCAAGAGGCATATGCCAAGTATCATGGTTAATCGGGAGAGAGGACCGTGCATGGAAGAAGTGAGATTGAAAGAACAGCTTCAAAATACCTTTAGACATAAAAAGTTTACTACAGCTTGGGGACCAGACATCTGAGCTCTTAGCCACTAATAGCAACAGGACAGCAAGGTGAGGAAGGGAACAAATATATCTGAACAACAAACACCATGTGCCCTTTGGCAGGAAAAGTAGGCAAGGCAAAGGAGACATCAAAAGGTTTACAAAACAGGTTTACGCACTGAGTGTTGATGTGAAAAGTGTGACAGATTTTTACTGTGCATAGACCTGTACAGTCTGCATGCTGACTATGCATAACACATCACCTTCCAGTATGCTGTAGTCAGGGTCAGATACTAGAGACCTCATAAGGATATAGTTTTATACAGAATTTTAAGTAAGTATTCTTAGGTTTTGTGTGCATAACAATTATTAAAATGTATAAAAAGATTGCATAAGTAGTTGCATCGGTTAAATGTCATGCATTAGCAGTCAGACTTCTTTTGAAATTATTTTTTGCCTTAGGATTATAGATTTATCTTTCACCTGTAATCATTTGGATGATGTAGCAGCCTTTCAGTTCAACTTAATAGTAGGGTTTAAATGAGGAACAGTTTTTAGACATCTTGATTGGCTTTTCACCTGCAACAGATATATTTGTGATGGTGGGTAAGTCTTTTAACATCACTGTGTAATATATTACCAAAAAAAAAAAAAAGAGTGAGAGACAGTTACCTAAACTGTGAAAAGATACCATCAGGATATGTTGTCGTCACTTCGAGAAACAGTAATCAGTAGAGCAAGGTTTATGGGATAGCTTAAATAACTGATCTTTAAGGAGTTTGCTTCAAGCAGACTCCAACTTCATAGGTGCTTGAATTTCCGTCATCTACTTTTTCCAGCTGCTCTTTCAGTGAATTACAGAAATTATCTCCAGGGCAGGGGATTCTCAAGGAACATAACAATAAAGAAAGAACATTTTCTAGCATGATGGAACAACTGTTTATTTCTTAAGAAAAATAAGTTGTAAAAATAAGTTTGACCTTTCCAAAATTCAGGTTTTATGGAAAAAAAAAAAATTGCCTTTTTAAATTATATGTTTGCTCACTGAATTGCTCCATATTTCTGAGCCTCAAGTTCTCTTTCCTTTTCACTACCCTACAGGGATGTTTACACTAATACTATAGTCCTCAATGCCTCACTTTACTGTTGGGGAGGAAGAAATAAAAGACTTTCTATGGCAGCACTTTCTAAACACTTCTGTAGCTTCTGTGAAACTCACTTTAAAAAAGTAAGCTACACAGATCCTTTTTCTATAACCTTAATTTAGAACTATTTGCAGAAATGACTGACAGGTAATAGCTTTAATGTTTCCATAATTTTCTGGTACAGTAAATGTCAATGTAATTCAGCCAATCACAGCAGCTTTTTACTAACTTTTTTTAGTCCTTTCCCTGATGCTTCCGGAGCCCCAAACAGACACACGCACACACACACACACACAAACATGCACACACACACCAGGCTGGGGCACTAATAGCCAAACTCTTATGTTAGCTGTAGGATCTGGCTGTAACTTTTGAATGAATTCACTTTTTTTTTTTTTCTATCCCAACTTTTATGTTCATTTCCTTCAGTTAAAAATTCTAATTGATTTATTTTAAATCTTTGCATGAAAATACATCCTCTGAGAGTTTCATTCAGGAAACTTAAATGACAGTATGCAATTTAACCAATTACAAGGGACACAAACGATAAATTTTGTGCAAATACAGAAAGTATTCACTTTCAGTAGGTTTCACTAAGTAGCAGTTTAAGAGAGAAATTTTCATAACCAGCAACCATAAGAAAGCATGGCTTAGGTACCTTGTTGGAAATGATGCAAAATTGGTGTATTGTGACTTTATTATTTAGTTTTACTCAATATTTTCCTTTCACATTGTATTTTAGGATTGCTACAGTAGATTCATATCCAGATTACTGAAGAATACTTTTATTAACACTATCTATTTTTCATTAGTTTGCTTAATTCCATTGCATGCCAAACCCTGGTTTTAATCCTTCACTTTCTTTACCCTGACAAATATTCTCTTTTCATTACAATTAACTCTGATTATCTGTTGTGTGCTATGGGGGAAAGAAAAACGTCTTCTAAGAACATACTGAAAGTCAGATTAAGACTGATTTCTGGAATCTATTATCAACTTCTTCAGTTGATATATACCATCTAGATACCTTCTTCAGGTATATTGCTTAGAATTGGAAAGACACATGTTTCCAATAACTAGAGAAGTATCATCATCATTATCTTCTGAGAAGCTGCTGTACTGTAACAGATGATGCTTATTAAAATATTGGATAAATATATGGTCAAGATTCCTTGTAAGACTTACAGTAAAAAAAATATACCTTGCAGGACAGTGTACTTCAAAAATTATATCACCACACTTTGATATTTTTATGACGGTAGCAACAAGAAAAACTTTTCCCCTTCTGTGTTTTTTGAATCCTGGTTTGCAGTGTCAGCAAAAAGAAAGAAACAGTGTACCACTGGGATTTATCTTTAAGTCAACACAGGAAAAGATGAAAGTGTAGGGAAAAAGAATCTTAGGGAATAAGAGGCAAACAAGAATGTTCATGTTTATGGATTACTGTGATAGGTGTCTTAAAAATACAGAAAATTGGTAGAAAGGTGTCTTAGATTATTTATTTCCAGAAGGAAAACACTTCCTATTCCTAAGGCTTTTGTTTTTCCCTTTATTTTACATTCACAAAACTTGTTTAACTTGCAATTCTGTAGTAAATGCTAGATTTCCTCACTACAGAAGGTACTCTGACTAGATGCCTGTTCTTGCCATATACAGTTAAGTTACCTTATTTACTTAACTAGTCCTATGGTAGTTAACAGTGCCAGAGAAGAGAAATTAATGTCTTCTACATCACTGATTTTCTTAGTTTTATAACTAATTTTTTGCTGAAATTAAGTTGTCTATTAGCAGAAGCTGAATTTCTCATTGCTTTGGAGACATAACTCTGTCCCTAAAGCAAAGAGAAGGTTCAGAGTTAATAAGTCTTTTACGTGTTTTATATGTAAAACTGACTCATGTCTAAATGTTAGCTGAAGTAACACATTTTCCAGCAGTTGAGTTTCAAGCTCACTAAAGACTTCCAAGAATTCTAGCTAGAAAAGCCCCCTGTTCCCTAAGAATTGCTCCCCACAATGATGATATCAAGCAGGTGTAGGCTCAAGAAGTCTTCACTGTGCACTCCCCCAACACTGAAGAAGCATATTCTTGCTAAAGTATAAACAGCAGAGATAATACCACACTCCAGCCTCCATTAGTACGGGCCTACCTAACTGATTTAAATGAGCTACACAGGAGAAATATTATAGCTTCACATACTTTTTTCCTCTTAGCTGCAAAATGACAGTCGCTAGCTTGGTATGCTTCTAAATAGGCTGGGTCCACACATGTTTTCTAACTCTGAGATATTTAGTGTGTTTGTTAAAATGTATTTTTAGGACTGCTCAGTTAAAATAATTTGGGGAAGAAAAACTATTGTCTTCATCAGTAAAGACAGAGCATAATGCTTTTTCGGAAAAACAAGTTGTTTTGTTCTGCTCGTTTTTTTTTTTTTAATTTTGTGGAGCTTACAAGATTGAAGCTTGATGAAACATTTTGCTTTGTTTTGTTCTTTCTGGTTAAAGGTGACCTTGATAAAAATGTAATTTTGATCATATGATTTGATCTAAATTCACAGAATATTGCTGGTTAGGGAGAAAAAATAACAGGCTATATTTTCACAAAAGTACTTATGGTAGCATACGTTCTTTTTCTCTAATTGCTCATTGTTTAAAGTGACAAATAAAGGGCTATTTTACTTTTTAATTAAAAAAAAAAAAATCCTTTCTCCTCATTTGCCTTCTAATTTGCAAAATAATCTATACACAGAATTCTAGCTGAGACACTTGAGATTCTCGCTTTGCAATAGCTAGTGTATATTACATTCTAAAAAGTAATAAGTTAAGAAGCCTCAAGAAGCATAGGTGCAGTTGCCTGCTTGCATATTCATACATGTGCAAACATGTCACATACAGAGAATATAGTGGCTAGAAAAAGAGAAATTGCTGTGAAATTCTTGTGTTATTCAGTGTAGTTAGCATCTCAAGGTTCCTTCGTTGTTACTGGACAAGTACTAGACTGGAAATACGTATTTTTCTCTTTCAGGTATACATACAGCTTAATGAAGGAATAGGCCAGAAATATCGCACTCAAAGAATATAACAATTTTTGCATACCCTGTTTTGACTTTTAGTCCAATCAAATGCCTTTATTGTCCACCAAGATTATGTTTTCCCATTATTTATATTTGCTGCTTCTTTCATTTTTGCTAATGTATTCACCTGATCGTTCACCAATATTGTGAAAATTACTGCAAAATTTTACAGTCATTCTAGATTCTGACAGATATAGTGTGTTGGAATAATTTAAAAATGGTTGCCAAACTTGCTTGTAAAAGCCTTTTCTTTCTACTATCTTCCTCAAACACCGTTTTGTCTCTGTACTTGAAGTGAAGGAAATAGATGTAGGAAAAAACTATGTTAGAAATGCCAGGTTCCATCACAGCATGCAGGGTTTTTCATGTTTAACAATGGTATTTTTTAAAATGTAACAGTGTGTCATGGTTTAGCGCCAGTCAGCAACCNAAGTGATGCAACCGTTCACCACCCACCAACCAATGCCCAGGCAGTCCCCGAGCAGTGATTGTTGCCCCCCAGCCAACTCACCCCACTTTATATACTGAGCATGACATCATATGGTATGGTATATCTTTATGGCCACTTTGGGTCAGCTGTCCTGGCTGTGTTCCCTCCCAGTTTCTTGTGCACCTGGCAGAGCATGGGAAGCTGAAGAAGTCCTTGACTAGTGTAAGCCCTACTTAGCAACAACTAAAACACCAGTGTGTTATCAACATTATTCTCATCCTAAATCCAAAACACAGCACTATGCCAGCTACTAGGAAGAAAATTAACTCTATCCCCCAGCCAAAACAGGACATAGTGTTAGAGCTAAAGAATTATTTTGTTTATAATCTGTACTTTTCACAATTGCATTAATAATACAGATGCTTCAAAAGATTGTGGTAAATCCTTTGGTACTGTTAAACCATAGTGATGTTAAGTTATGTCGGTTACATTAGAAAACTTAAATCCCAGAATCATGTGAAAATAATGGGTCACTTACTCCAACTTTTCTCACACTACACCAAATTATGTAATATGCTGTCTCAGGTTTCTCTTGAGGAAGAAAAAAATGTAGGATTCCAATGGTATCAATTTTTTTTTCTGTCCTGAAAAACCTTTTTTCTTTGAGAACTTAGCATATATCTTGTCATCAATGGAGCAAGACAGAGAAATCCAAGTGTACATTGACTCAGAATACAGAATCTGTGTAGATTTCAAAACAATTGTCTTGTTCTTGGCACATAACTTGTCTAAATCTCCTTTCTTCTATAGAATACTTTTGTAGGTCTTCCTGACTATGATGATGAGGCATTAAATCCATGCAAAACTCTCTGTAAAGCCAATGTTATTTTTATTTATTGTGTTTGTGCAAATATATATTCACTCATATATATGCAATTGAGGAAATTATTTTCTTACTTCAACTCACTATGCATTTTTAACATATCACATGTATACTAATTAGAGAAGAGATGAAAGTTCAGAGAGTTCTCACATAAATTTATTAATGTCTTATGCAGTTTCTAATGAACATAAAACCTGTTAATATACTATTAATTCTGTGAGAAAATTATTTACAAAGAACAAAAAAAGAGATTATTGTGGTAAACTGATGCAGTTAGCTAAAACAGAAGAGAAATACACTCGAGAGTATAGGTAGAAATGACTAAAACAGATTGATAAAGTCCGTTTGTAAATAACTCTTTTAACTAAAAAACAACAGGGATTTTATTTATTGCTCTTACTACTGTCTAGATGCAGGACCTATGTGCTCTGGAGAAACATGATAAGTGTATATAAATTTCTGAAAGATCTTCTTAAAAAAAAACCCCTAAAGCCCCAAAACCCCCAACCTTCAAAAGTAACATAAAACAACATATAATTGACAATTTTCCATAATCTCATCACAAATGTGTTTTGTTCCCTGCTTCATTGAAACACTCTGTGAGTTACTATTCTGGTGTTGCAGGATCAAAATAAGGGTTTATCACTCCCTTTTAGATGTGTAATATGCAAACTTTTGGATGGTCTATGGCAGGCTTAACCTTGAATGATCCATGACTCCATTTCATCTGACACTCTGATCCTTGGCTAATTTTCAAAGAGACAGATAGATACATAGATAGACAGAGAGATCACCAGTTATAAAACTCACAATCTGTTATTGGCAAAAAACAAATAAAAAAAAGAAAATCTGGTCTTATTCCAGTAAATTAAAGAAAAATGTCAGCTGGAATAACCAGAAGATTTTCTAAATAATAAATATGTAACCTTTTTCTATCCAGCAGCTGGCAGTGGTACACAGAAAAAGAGTTACTATGAAAGAAATTTACATTTAAGACAGATATCATTCTTAGTCCTGGCAGTAGAACAGCTAGGTCAGAAATGATCTACTTGTTGCTTGCTACATGTGTCAGTATATAGGTACCATTACTGTCAGCTGAAGAAGAACAATGTAAGAGATTTTGTATGTTAGTGCATATAAATACATGTGTTTACAAAACTCAGACACATATTTGTACACTGTCCTGGTTTCATCTGGGATAGAGTTAATTTTCTTCCTAATAGCTGGTATAGTACTGTGTTTTGGATTAGGATCAGAATAATGTTGATAACTGTCATGGTTTAGCCCCAGTCGGCAACTAAGCAC